>APFE031713530.1:68924-93668 GCA_000404065.3 Pinus taeda | reverse complement strand
CGAAACTTTATGAGAAGTATTTGATAGCACTATCGCATCGGCTTATCGCATCGCACATAACCATGTAAAAGGCACTGCCCCCTTTGTAAGTGCCGATGCGATATGCCGATGCGATAAGATGTCGGTGATCGCATATCGCGAGACATAAAGGCCCTGACACTTTCGCAAGCACTCCATTGTGATCCGCCGATGCGATATCGGCGATCGCTCATCAGTGAGGTTTCTCATATCGCCGCCACTTCCCGCCTACTCCGACTGCGAAATGCCGACACGATCTGGACCGCTGATCGGCCAGATCCAACGGCTGATATGATCTCAGACCGTCAAGCTTGCGATTTTAGATTTTCCATAATTTTAGGGTATTTGTGCCTCCCGATAGTGTATTTCCGCCCTCCAAAAGGCTTTCCTCCTGTAATTTTTTCAATCGGTGAAGGCTATGAGAGGACTGATAAGGCTTTTGGAGCACTTTTGTATTCATTTTTGGCCATCCTTCCACGCGCAAACAACCTGATCAGGACTGCATTTGATCCTCAAATGTTGGATTTTGTAGCAGAGCTAACACTGGCTCCTTCTGGGGATGAGATCCTCCCTGTGAGGTCTTAAGAACCTGCAGATCAATGCCTTTCCCACGACAAATCAATATTAGCAAAATTCCTATTGTTCCATTGGGCATGGAGTCTACTATGGCTATACTAACAACTGATAAAAGCAAAATATTTACAGCTTTAAGGCCAAGGACCTTTAAATAACATAGTTTTTCAAAAACCGCCCATTAACTGGGCCATCAAAAACTGTTTCCCCTTCCATACTTTTCAGTATGAAGGTATTGTTCCCTTGAATCTATGAAATAATAAACGGGCCTGTCCAGAGAGCATCAAATTTCCCATGATTGTCTTTCTTTTCTTTAAAAGCATCCCATTTCATGACCAAGTCCCCAACCTGGAAGTTGTTTCTTTTTGCCTTCTTGTCAAAGGCTTCTTTGACCTTTTGCTGATGTGCTGTAGCTTTTTCAACCAGTTGTTCTCAAATATGATATAATTCTGTTAAATAAGTGATTCTGTTTGCCATATCATACTCTTCATTTTGCGCTGTTTGAAGCAACTTTGCCACTGGGAGTGTAAGTTGAATTGGAAAAATGGCCTCAGTACCATATACGATCTTGAAGGGAGAGCAGCCTGTAGATCTCTTGATAGTCACTCTCTCCGCCCAAAGAGCATACTTCAGCTTGGCATCCCAATTCTTTTTATTATCCTCTAACAACTTCTTAATTATCCTAATCAGACTTTTATTAGAGGATTCTGCTAAACCATTCCCTTGGGGGTAATAGGATGTGGAATGAACAAGTTTAATGCCCATCGAATCACACATTTCCACCAATTCCTTTGCCCTGAATGCTGCTGCGTTATCTGTTATTAGCTTATGAGGGCAACCAAATCTGCTGAAAATATTTTCTGATAAGAATTTCATCACCACATTATGATCAGCCTTCCTTGTTGGGATTGCTTCAATCCATTTTGTAAAATAATCAGTGGCCACTAATATCCATCTGTGCTGGCCACTGGAATGTGGGTTGATTTCACCAATAAAATCCAAGCCCCACTGCTGAAAAGGTCCTTTTGCGATTATTGGCTTTAGGGGCAGGGATTTCAACTGCTGCTTACCTTCAAATCTCTGGCACCTGAGACTTGCTGCAACAAATGCTCCATTTTTGGCAGAGGATAATTGTCCTTTTTGGAGCACTTATTTAGATTCCTGAAATCAACACATAGTCTGATTTCTCCATTCTTCTTCCTCACGACAACCAGATTTGCCACCCATTTAGAATATCTGAGAGGCACTATTATCTTAGCAGCCAGCAAATTTTTAATCTCTTTCTCCACCAGAGGAAGGAGCAACGGGTTCATTGGTCTCAGCTTCTGTTTGAAAGGAATAGTGTCTTTTTCAAGCGGAATTTTATGCTGAATTACATTTTTGTCATATGTTTTCAGATCACTGTATTCCCAAGCAAACACATCAGCAAACTACCTCATTAGCTCGCAGTATTCGGTATTCTACTCATCAGATAGTTTATCGGACAGATTAATGAATTTGGGCTGGGTTGGGCTTCCTATGTTATGCTTACACACAGCAGCTTGGTCTTCTTTATAGGTAGCTTTGTAAGGCACATCATTATGATCAAACAATCGCTCAAGAGGAATTAAACCCTTAGGAATGTGGTTGCTAGGAAATTGGACTATGCTATTCTTGCCAATCTCATTTTTAAACAGAAACTTGGGAGCTTCTAGCAAAGCATCATTATTTTGGACAATTTGCATTTCAGAAAACTCATCAATGACTTAAAGAAACCTATTCAACTCATCATCATCATCAAAAACTTTCCAGTGGTGGACATTATCAGGCACAGAGGGTCTATACTTCATTTGTACCTCATAAACTAGTTTGGGAGGGGATGGAGGAGTAAATATACTAGTTGAGACAGCAAGGGAGTCGGCAAGCTGATTTTGGGCTCTAGGAATATATGAAATGCAGAAAAAATCAAAGGAGTCTTTGACTCTCCATACCTCATCTCTATAAGCTCTGAGCCTTGGATGCTTTGCTTGGAATGTTTTATTTACTTGCTGAATTATCAGATCAACATCTCCAAATACTTTCAGCTTCTTTATTCCTCTGTCTTTGGCTGCCTGAAGGCCCAATAGCAGAGCTTCATACTCTGCTATGTTGTTTGTCACCTGAAATACCAGCTTTAGGGACAACTCAATTCTTTCTTGCCATGGGGATATTAGCACCACCCCTGCTCTTGCAGTCTCTTTGGTGCAAGCTCCATCAAAAAACATCTCCCAAATCTGTTCTTCTATATCAAGCTCGGCCTGATCTGAATGTTTCCTGATTTGCAATGCAGCCTTCTGAGATTCTTCTATTTGGAGAATGCATGCTCCAAAATCAGTATCCACTGCATATATGGGATGATTTGTGGGATTCTCATCACTAATGATATATGCCAGCTGTGCTTCTCTATATAGTCTCCTGCTTTCTCCTCCAAACACTGGGACAGCTGCATAAGATAGATCATTTTGTAATGTCCCTCCTAGTCTCTTGATCCACCCTCTAGACAACAGCATACCAAACTTCGGGGGGACATCGGCCACCACTATATCCATCATCATACTCTTCATAGGTAGCTGAGTTAAGGTAATGGCTAGATCCTTGATCAATCCAAGGCATTTTACCTTCCTTGAATCAAACGAGAACAAATCATGATAGGGTCTAGTGATATCAAGGCCTAATTCTTCCATGACTGTTTTAGGCATTAGATTGTGGCTGGCACCTGTGTCTAGCAGACAATTATGGAGGATTTTATCATGGATAGTTAATGAAACATAGAAAGATGGGGAATTATTATCAGCAGGTTCCACCATAGGGCTGAGCACAATAGCAGGCTTATCATCTTGCAGATTGATAGAGTCAATAAAGGCTTGTTTAGGTTCTAGCTCAAGGGCTTCAAGGATGGGTTTTCTGAACAATTCACTCTTGACCAACTCAGCTAGAGGCACAACAACCTTCAATTTTTTAACTTCTGATTCAAAACTGAAAGAAGAGAAAGGCTTATCAGCAGTTTTTACCTCTTGGACTGGAACTTTGAGGGTGATCGGATCAGCTGCTGATTTTCTTTGCTTGGTATGTTGTGGAGCTACTTGGGCAGCAGCTTCTTCCGCAATTGTTTCTTTGGCATTAATTGCATTGGATCTTAGATTATATTTGTGTTGCTGTTCACCTGATTGCAGCACAACATTAGTGTCCCATCCTCGCTTTTCTTGCTCTTGCTGCAATGATTCTTCATATTCAGCCAATGTTAAAAATACAGCGCTACCTTTATCTTCCATACAGTGAATTTCATCTTCCTCTTCTTCAAATTGTTCCCCTTCCATTACTGCATTTTGAAAAGGAGCTTTAACCTTATGATCTTCTTTGACTTGCTCACCTCTCTGCATGATTTGTAGCTGATTGTTTGCTTTTCTGAATGAGTTTGGACTTCTTGGAGCAAATGTGTTTTGCTGCGTTGTTTTGCTTGAACCCTGCTCTACTTTTAGCCTTGAAACTTCAGCAGCCAATGACTCTATCATATTAGTCATTTTGTCTAACTTAGGTTCTAAAGTTGGGGCCTGAGAAGAAGAAACCTCCCCTCTCGGCTTTCTCCTATCAATTTGACTTTTCAACTTCTCTGCTGCCATAATATTTGATTCCACCTCGAGGGCTGCTTCCTGCATATCATTCAAAGTAGGGCATCTTCTTTCTCTCAACAGTAAGCAGAACTCAGGGTCAAAAGCATTAGCATATGTGAGTTTGGCAGTGGTGGGAGTAGGCTTTACCTCAGCTGGTATTTTACTGTACATCTTATTAAATCTTTTATTGAAATCAGGCAAAGATTCACCCCTTTCTCTTTTCAAGTTTCCAAACTCAGTATGATAATATAATAGGTCCTTCTTATCTCCCCATTGCTTCAAAAATGCTTCATCTAATGCTTCAATATCTGCTATAGATCTCTGGGGTAATTCTCTAAACCATTTCCTAGCCTCTCCATCAAGGTTGTGGACAAAAACTCTCATCCATGCGTCATTCTCACTGATATCTAAATTGTCAGCATAACTATAAAAAGCTTCAAGATGTTCTTCCGCTGTCACCCCCTCTGTTCCAGTAAATTTGGGCATATATTTTTGATATTCTCCTGTAGGCATAGCATTTAGAGGTACAGGCAAGACCAATGGTCCATATCTAGCAGCAACGATCCTTTCAATCCTGGTAGGTACTTGTTGTCCTGCCATATTTGGAATATGTGGAAGAATACTAATAGATAGAGCAGCAGGAGATAGAGTAATGGATGGGAAGGATATTGGGATGTTTTGGACAGAATGGGAAACTTTCTTTGGACTGAGATTCAAAGGAGAACTGACTGCAAAAGGGGCTGAACTGATCTCTAAAAGAATTTCCTTGCTAACAGTGCTGGGCTCTAAAACTTCAAGCTGTGATTCTTCAGCTATAAACTCATCTTTCAGAGATAAATCAGAGTTACTAGGCTTACCTGATCCTGATGCCCCTTTCTTTGGTGATTTCTTCGATTTAACAACTTTTCCAGGGTCAAGCAATGGTTCAGCTGGAAACTTCTGCGCATTTCTTCTAGTATGCCTCACAAACTAAGCCAGAACTTCTAAGTGGAGTCGTCAAAGGATGGTCTTCCACCAGTGGAGTCGCCAGACAGATGATTACAACCAAATTCTGTGTTCAAACCTTGTCTGTCATCAAAGCTTGAAACTATGTCGTTCTCCCAGGGAAGCTGAGCTTCGATTCTCCTATCCCCGGCAACGGCGCCAATTAATGTTATCACCCCAAGAAACTCACCTAGGTTGTATCTCAGTGATGCTCGGGAACATTAAAAATTTAACCAAATATAATTGGATAAATGATGGATGAATGGAACAAATGCTGCATATTCAAGCCAGATAACCACTTCTACTATGATTGACCCCAGACATGGGTGAGCACCCCCAGACTACAAGGCTTTTAACCACCTATTACTCACAGCTTGAAGATAAGGTGATAATGGAGAACACTGACCACACCAGCAGATGCACAGGACCCTGTGATGGCCGGTTGCAACCAGTTAAGAGTTCTGTAAATCTAGTTTTTAACGCATGGACAGGATGACAACTCTCTATGCATTAAACAACAGAAACCCACCCACATGTTCTATAATACATGCTAAATCCTAACGCAGAGGTGGGATGACAGCCCCTCTGACGCTGAACATTCACAGCAATAAAACAAATGCAGATAGGCACAGCCTAGAACAAGAAAGAGAAGTGGAAAGTGAGCAATAAACAACAAAAGAAGCTTGCATTAGCTGGAAATGAAGACCAGACGCTGCAGGTTACAAAGTAGTTACAGTCTCCAGAAGTTGAACCTTACAACAGGGTTCTCTTCATCAAACACTCATCATCCTATTACATCTGAGTTCTGAGTAAATATAGTGATACAATACAAAATATCTCTGTTAAGCAATGCATGGAGGAGCCCATAAATGGCCACCAACCATATTTACATTTAGGAATGGCTCTCTGATACAAATCTGACTGTGTTTTGAATAGATTTGTCCCTCTCTGGTGCTCTACGGTCCTTTTTGGGTCGGTGGAGTGAAATATGGGTAAAGCCCATAGCCATTGAATGCTTTGAGTGGATCTGTGGTGTCCTACTTCCTTCTTGGCCATACTGTTGATTGACTGCAGTCGCTGAACATTGAAATGGCTCCATTATGTATGATAAATGTTGACCTGTTTGGGACACGCCTTCTTTCCTGCTGGGCCATACGGCTATTTGAAGGCAGCCACCTACTGCGCTGTACTGCTGCATGCCTGCCTTTATGATCATTGCGCCTTTGAGAAACACCATCCGCTTTGCCATAATTCAAATATTGACAGTCAATGCATGCGTTATGCCTCTATCGGGTTGCTTTTTGGTTCGCAATCGCTCATGGTAGCCGGCCAATCCTCTGTTTAAAAATACATTGAAAAATGCTGCAAAACACTGGAATTTTGCCTTTGGCGGACTTGAAAACATATATATTTTGCTTCCCGGACCCCATCGGGTTCGGGCTTCATCGCTATCGGCACCCCCCAAGGCTTCCTTCATATTTCCCCATATTTCATTATAGAACGAAAATGTGCCCAAAACAATTGAAAAGGCCTTGGCGCGGACTTGAAATTTTATAAAGAATTACTTATGATAATATCGGGTCCGACCCATCGGGTCGCATACATGCCTTGCATAAAGCTCTGCTCCATTTAAAAGTGCCGATAGCGATAACACCACAGATCCGAAACTTTATGAGAAGTATTTGATAGCACTATCGCATTGGCTTATCGCATCGCACATAACCATGTAAAAGGCACTGCCCCCTTTGTAAGCGTCGATGTGATATGCCGATGCGATATCGGCGATAAGATGTCGGCGATCGCATATCGTGAGACATAAAGGCCCTGCCTCTTTCTCAAGCGCTCCATTGTGATCCGCCGATGCGATATCGGTGATCGCTCATCGGTGAGGTTTCTCATATCGCTGCCACTTCCCGCCTGCTCTGACCGCGAAATGCCGACACGATCTGGACCACTGATTGGCCAGATCCAATGGCTGATATAATCTCGGACCGTCAATCCTGTGATTTTAGATTTTCCATAATTTTAGGGTATTTGTGCCTCCCGATAGTGTATTTCCGCCCTCCAAAAGGCTTTCCTCCTACAATTTTTTTAATCGGTGAAGGCTATGAGAGGACTAATAAGGCTTTTGGAGCACTTTTGTATCCATTTTTGGGCATCCTTCCGCGTGCAAACAACCTGATCAAGACTGCATTTTATCCTCAAATGTTGGATTTTGTAGCAGAGCTAACAGGACCCAAATAAAGTAAAAGAAATTACTAAATGTCTTACTCCCATAAGTTTTTATGAAGTAATAAGTTTGCACAAACTTGCTATATTTTATAGGAAATTTATTAGAAATTTTAGTGGAATAAATGCACCAACTACAAAAACTATCAAGAAGGATAAATTAACGTTCAAGTGGACTAAGGAAGTCGAAAAATGATTTCATCTACTAAAAAATAATATTACAGAGAACCCAATTTTGGTGTTTCTTGACTTCAACAAACCATTTCAAGTAAGGTGTGAGTGAGTGGTGTAACTATAGGAGTTGTAATAATTCAAAAGGAGAAACACATTCCTTATTTTAGTGAGAAACTTAATGAAGCCAAGAAAAAATTGACAGCTTATGATAAATAATGTTATGTTGTAGTGTAAGAGGTGGAGATATTATTTAATGTCTAGAGAATCTGTGTTATACTCTAAAAATAATTCCTTATAGTATATTATGCACCAACCAAAGCTAAAGTAAAAGCATGCCAAGTGCGTAGGAATACCTGCAAAGTTTCACTTTTATGTTGAAACATATTAATGGTCAAGCAAACAAAATTGTTGATTCTCTTAGTAGCAGTTTGATTCTACAGGAAGGTCAAACTCAGGTAATGATATTTGAATTTTTGAAGGAGATGTATGAACATGATACAAATTTCAATGAGACATATGAAGCACATAAATATATATAAATTTATTATAGGAGTAAATGGATAGAATACATTATACGAGAAGGCTCATTATTAAAAAACAAACAACTTTGCATACCTAAATTTTCCATGAGGGAAAATTTGACTAAAGAGAAAAATAATGGAGTGTTAGTTGGACATTTTGGACATGATAAGACTTATGAACAACTAAATAAGTTTTATTTTTGGCCAAATATGAGGACTAGTGTTTATAAATTTGTAAGTAAGTGGCAGATTTATCAGCATGTAAAGGGAAAGAGTCAAAATACAAGTTTGTATACTCCATTACCAGTTCCAAATAGAACTTGGGATTTGGTAGGCATAGGTTATGTGTTAGAATTGCCAAAGATACAAAAAGGTAATGATTATATCTTTGTAGTGGTTGAAATTATTTCAAAAAGGACTCGTTTTATTCATTGTTTTAAAATCGGTGATGATACATATGTTTATAATTTGTTTTCCAATAAGTGGTAAGAATACATGGTTTACCGAAGAGCATCATCACAAATAGAAACACCAAATTCTTGAAGCACTTTTGGAGGACCTTATGGAAGAAGTTGGGAACAAGATTGAGTTATAGCTAAACTTATTATTTGCATAATGATGGACAAACTCAGATATTCAATTGAATTTTGGGGAATATTTTGAGAAGATTATCTAGAGAGCATCTAAAATAATGGGATCATGTAATTTTTCGAGAAGATCTTTCCTACAATGACTCTCCAGATAGAAGTAAAAGGATGATCCCTTTATAAATACTATATGGTATGAATCCAAGGGGAGTTCATGAACTTAGATATTTGGGAAAAGATGAAAAGAGAAGTGCAGATGGTGAAGATTTTTCTACAACTATGCATGAGCTACATGAGGAAGTGAAGAAGTTATAGGAAAGAAATCTTAAGTACAAAGGCATAGTTTATTTAAAGAAAAGGTAGTTGAACCTTGAAGTAGGAGATATTGTGTTAGCTTACCTCATATGAGATATTTCTAAAGGGAGAATATAACAAATTGAAGTTGAAGAGAATAGGACCTTATAGGACCTTGAGGAAGTCTTTAGCTAATGCATATGAGAATGCATTACCAATAGGTGTATGCATATTTCCAATGTTAAATTCTGTAGATCTGTATCCCTATCATGACAATGACACAAGATATGTTGAAAGTGACAAAAAGGAGCAGTAGATTCAATGGAAGGAACAATTACCAAAAGAAAATTCTTTAGAACTTGAGAGTATTTTGGACAAAAGAGTGAGCAAGAAAACCTAGCGCAAGGATTATTTTGAGAACTTGGTGAAATGGAATGATCATCCTGTTGAAGATGCAACTTGTATGAAAACCACATTGGTACATAAAAGTGGTAGTACTATTGAATAATTCATGGGTAGAAGTCCATGTATACTATGTTCCTTGGGAGCATGATGTGTAGGAACCATCCAAAAAGGATACATGATTGATATAGAAAAGTCGAGAATATTTTTTTATGGGAATTGGTTCCCATATAATTAGTTAGATTTTCTATATAAAATAGAAATTGGATTTTATGAATTTAAATAGATAAATCTATTGTATTTTGATAATTATGTTAAAAAAAAATATATTTTAGAATAAAACTCCACACAAGGAAGAAATTATATATAAAAAGATAATAATCAAGTGACTTTTGGCTGGCCAAATATCGGGGATGTTTAAAGTAATTTTTTGGTCGCAGAAAGAGGATCAATTTTTGCTCTATGTATTCTACAAAAATTACGTACAATGTGTTATCTTTCATGTTGAATAATACTAATACAAACTACTTCTATGTATGCTGTGAAAAATGTATTAAGTTGTTGCAGTTATGATTCGATGTCCATCGATGGCCCTGCATGCATTTGACATTTGATTTTTTTTTACTAACTTTTAGTGTTGTACATTATTTTTGTAAGTTCAAGCTTCACCTCACAATCACTTTTGTATTGATATGAAGATCATAAATTGAATGAAATAGAACATGAATGCTTTCCATGAATGAGTGTATTGAATTAAATCTATTATGTATAAGTGAAACAACTAACAAATTAAATATGGAAACCTATGTGTGTGAAATCTATTGGAGGATATAAAGTATGTTTTCCACTTTTGCATTAAATGTGAACTAACAAGAGCATGTTTGATGACTGCTGTTGGAGTCTGTTGTTGATTATTTTGAAGGAAGAAGCGTTAATTTTTTTGTGCATTTGAAAGCATAAGGTTGACTACACCAAGCATGGTATTTAATATGCCTATGCACATTTTGTGCTTTTCTTTCATAGTAGAGAACTATGCGTGTTTGTTTCTCTCACATATCTAGCAAATAGGATTCTTCCTTGAAGGTAGCCCCACCTTCACCTTTTATGAAAGTGAAATCAGAGTCATATATACATAGGAATTTTTTTAAAAGGGGAAAAGTAAAACATACTAAAATTATCATGCATACTCTTATATTATTGTTATGAAACAAGCTAACCAAAAGATAGAAAAGATAGATTAACGACTTCGAAATCAGCCTCTTCGAGGGGGCAACCTCCTTTACATTACACAAATGAAATTTTCTTGGATGATACAAATGACACGACATCCTTTCTATATATAGGAGTCCAAGGGGTCCCAATACAATCAGATCTGACATAACAATAATATTGTAGGGGCACAAGAATAACAATAGTGGGCTTCTGTGGTGCATAATAATAACAACATGGGGACTATATGGGCACAATAATAAAATAAGGGGGTTGCACTAATAACAATAAGGGGTTACACTAGTAGTATAGGGACCTAGCATGCCCCTCTCCTTCAAAAAGTGTTGTCCTCAACTCTTGAGTAGTTCTAGATTCTTCTATATAAAATTCTCATCCTCTGATGCAGAATCTTCAGTGGGTAAGTTATTCCACTTGATGAGATACTCTGAAATTGATCGATTTCATAGCTATCAATTTCTTGTTTTCGTAACTACTTCAGCTTCCAATATGATTTTTCCTTCCTCATCCAGTTCTAGCCATATGTTTGAACTGGGATCTTATCACCTATAACCTTCTTTAAGCATGAAACATGGAAAATTGGGTGCACTTCGAAAGATGCAGGAAGCTCCAATTTGTACGCCATAGTACCAATCTTTTGTAACACCTTAAATAGACCATAATAATTTGGTGATAATTTATTATCCTTCTTAGATTGCTTGAGGGAAATTTGTTTGTATGGTTGTAGTCATAAAAATCCCTAGTCACCTACATCAAAAATTCTTTCGTTGCGATGTTGATATGCATGTTGTTTCATTCTATTCTGCTCTGAATTGAGGTTATCGTTTAAGAGTTTGAGAAATTGTTGTTGATGCTTGATGTGATCCTCCACTACTTGAACCTTAGGATTTTCTTTTAAATATGATGTTATGGATGGTGGATGATATCCATAAAGTGCCATAAATGGGGTCATTTTTGATGTAGTATGGAAGGGAGTGCTATACCACCATTCAGCTAGAGGAAACCACTTGAACCATTGTGTTTGTTTATTAGATACAAAGAAATGAAGATATCCTTCCAAACATTTTTTTACTATCACAGTTTGCCCATCATATTTAGGACGATGAGATGAGCTATGAGCTCACTGAGTACCCAAATATTCCACCTCTTATACTCCAAAGAAACAATTGAAGCTTTTTGCATATAATTGTTTCTCCTCCAATAGTTTGAGAACCATGTCAACATGTTGAACACGATCCTTCCAAGACCTGATGTAGATTAGTATATCATCAAAAAATACTAACACAAATTTTCTAAGTAAGGGTTTGAAAATGGAATTCATCAAACCTTGAAATGTAGAAGGTGCATTGGTAAGGCCAAAACGCATGACCAAAAATTCATAATGACCCTCATGAGTTCTAAATTTTGTTTTCCAAATGTATTTAATATTCATTCCGATTTGATGATATCCTCAACAAAGATCCAACTTGGTGAAGTAAATTTCTCCATGTAATTCATCCAATAATTCATCAATGAGAGGAATGGGAAATTTATCTTTAATAGTAAGCTTATTGGGCTACCTATAATTCAAACACATGTGTCATGATCCATCCTTCTTGTGTACCAATACCACTAGAGTAGATAAATAACTTTGACTAGGTTGAATTATACCAACCCCTAGCATTTCTGCAACCATACGTTCAATTTCACTCTTTTGGGCATATGGATATTTGTAAGGCCTGATTTTTGTGGGAGAACTTCCTGGAATTAAATGAATAGCATGATCATGATGAAAAATAGGTGGGAGGCATTTGGGAGTCCCAAATACCTTGGAATGATTGTCCAAAACTTTTTCGAGATTTGGAGAAATAGATGAGTTCAATGTGGGTACCTCTAATGAACATAATTGTGAAATTTCACCCCATTGTTCTTTCTTTAGAAGCTTTGTCATGCTGTTAGAGTTGATTATCTTTCTCATTTTCCCTGTGATACCCCTTATTTCAACCTCCTTTCCTTCCCAAAGAAATTTCAAGAAAAGTTCTTGAAAATTAAAAGCTATCGTGCCCAAAGATTGTAGCCATTGAACTCCTAGTACAACAACCACACCACCCATTGGAATGGAAAGCACTGGACTATTCAAGACATATTCTCCCATGGATAGCTTGATATTATGTCACTTTCTAGAGAAATTTATGGTTCCTCAATTTGCAACCATTACTTGACACTATGGTGCTGGATATATGAAGCAATTCAATTCCTTAGCTATCTTACAATGGATAAAATTATGCGTACTACCCAAATCAATCAACATTGTTACCTTTTTCTTCTTGATATGCCCTTCAATCTTGATAATTTTAGGAGTGGTAATTTCTGTTAATGCCTTACAGATATGGTCAAATTCAGTTCTTCATTCTCTGGGATTTGTTCCTAGTGTATATCCTCTTCTTTTGACATTTCTTGTTCCTTTTCTTTCTCCTCTTCCCCATCTATGTAAATAAATTTCTTCTCATCACACTTATGACCTTTAGTGTATTTTCTATCACAATTGTAGCAAAGCCATTTTTCTCTTTTTTCTTCCAATTGTTGTGGTATCAACTTTGTAGGTGGTGAAAGGCTAGGAGCAACAATACTTCCATATTCTAGTTATGAGTGGTAGTCCTCCATGTTGCCATAATTTTGCTTTCAATTTTTCTTTCCAACTTGTATGCCTTCTCCAATGAATTATGTTCCCAAAGGTGAACCTCATGTTTAATGTTATCCTTTAAAGTCCTTATGAAGACATTAATTCTCTGCTTCTCTAGAATATCATTTAACCTTATATTCAATTTTTGGAAGTCCTCAATGTGCTCTGCCATTCAACCCTTTTGTTTTAGATTTATCAATTGGATAAAGAAGGTGTTTCTCTTTGTATCCTCATAATGTGCTATCATTTCCTCCATGAAAATTGACAAGGTGACAAGTGGTTTACGAGAACAAATCACTTTATACCCTAAAAATTTATTCAATTCTAAATATAAAGGTGAAATACATACCTTTTGTAATAGTTGTGCATCATGTAGATCAAAATATTTCTCCATATGTAGTATCCATGTTATGGGATCTTTTCCATCAAACTTCCTCACATTGATCTTTGGAATACGGTGGGTCTTCAATCCAATGTTAGATTCTATGAAATCATGATTAACATTTATTTTTTTCTCGTCATGAGTTTCATCTACCACCTTTTTGTCACTAGGAGTTCTTTCTTGTAACAACTTTGTCCCACCTTCCTTCAAACCTTCCATGTATTTCTTCAAATATTCCATGCCTTTCTTCAAATATACTTCCCTACCATTAATATTGTCTTCCATGGCACATATAAAAATATTTATCTTAGCTTCGATCGCATCTTCAAATCATCCATCCAATTTTTCTTACTAGGTGTTTATATTTTCTTGATTCGAGTCATCCTTTTTCTTGCTTTTAGCAGCTTGATGTTGAATCTGTTGTTTATCTCAAATTTCAGATCTCCAAGGTCTGAACTTGTAACCTGCAATATTCCTTTGCATCCTCTTTACAATGGAACTAGTCTGATAGAGATTAGATTTTCCAAGAAAGCGTTATGCTCAATCTCCCAAGATGGCCTGATTATATATTTTTTTAGTAGAGTGGGCTTGTACAAAGTACCATGTGTCATTGTTTCAACCTTCATATCGAAAAGAAATACAAATAAAATTACCATCCATCCTCTTTTTGTAATTTCTTACGAAATTTCAATCTGATGCTTAGAGAGAAAGTTATGATGATTTCCCAAGGTCACCTATTTGGGATGTAATTTAAGGGCCTACAAAAACCCTAAATGTATTGGACCATATCTCTGAAAATATAGTGAAACAAGATTTGAAATATGGTCCTGAGCTTCAACAATATTTTTGCTCAAATGGGTTTTAATTTTAGAGTCTAAACCTTCGTATAAAAAACATTATAGTAAGCATTCCACGATGACCTATTCGAGAAGGAATTCTGGAGCTTGCAAAAACCTTAACTTCCTCAAATAATATCTCCGAAAATATATCTAGAAAAGATCTAAAATTCAGACCCGAGGTTTAGAAATATTTCAGCTCAAATGGTGTTTTTTTTTCTTCTGAAACTTTGTGCAGAAAAGGTTATAGAAAAAATTCCATGATGATTTGTTTTTAGAAGCGAAACCCCAGAATCCAAAGTTGTTATACCAAATGTTATGAAACCAATTCACAAGAAGATAGAAAAGATAGATAAACAATTTAGAAATCAACCTCTTTGAGGGGGAAACCTCCTTTACATTACACAAATGAATAATTCTTGGATGATACAAATGACAAGACCTCCTTTTTATATATAGGATTCTATGGGGTCCCAATACAATCAGAGCCTACATAACAATATATTGTAGGGTCATAACAATAACAATAGTGGGCTTCTATGGGGCATAACAATAACAACATGGGGACTGTATGGGCACAATACTACAATAAGGGGGTTGCAATAATAACAATAAGGGGTTACACTAGTAGTATAGGGACCTAACAATTATAATATCAGTTTGCATGATCAAAATGTTTTGGTGGGTCCCTTAGTGGTAAAAGTGAATCCATTTCGAATTCTTAGGAAAAAAAAAAAACTTAGCATACAATGGTAAATAGAGTTGGACTTACAATGTTCAACCTATATGTGAAGAAAAGACTAGGCATAAATCTATGAACAATCCCTAAGGAAAATGTGTAATCATATTCTATAAAAAGAACAAAAATCTATGATTTTATAATGTTGTTTGCATTTGGTGAACATTCTGAAATATAACATGATTAAACAAATGGGAAAATCCGAGAGGATCAGAAAGACAAAACAATAAAAAGAGTTGTTTGAGGTCTACTTGAAAAAGTTGGAAGCCAAAGGAAAGAGAATTCCTTATGATTAATATGCATAAAGGAATACATCGATATCAACCTTCTTCCCCTAATTGCAAATGCAAAGGAAAAAAACGAGGCTCGAAATATCCTTGAGAGAGTTTTTGGTGTAAGGGGGAGTAATCAAGTTGAAGATAGTAGTGTTGTACAACCTATTGTAGTATCTTTTGAGGGTGAAAAGGAAGGTAGATCTATAACAACGAATCTACAGAGAGATGAAGTGTTTGGTGAATCCAACTTGAAAGTGGATGATAATGATGATGGTGTGTTACCAACATTAGTTGAGTTTGGCACAAATAAATATGTCAATCGAGCAACAACAAGTTTGGTGGATATAGCAATTAAAAATGTTGATGTGAACTTTGATGAAGAACAATTATTTAGTGATGAGTGGTAGCACATTATGCAATGGAAAAATCTCATTGATATGTTGTTATTTGCGAGGAAAACCCACTTTTATCTAGAAGACACGTTGAATACAACTACTTTACAGTAGCATAGGTTGGTAAAGAAATGAAAAAAAAATATTATGATGCAATTACAGAGGCATAGAAGGAAGAGGAAGAGGAGAAAGCTCTGATTGCAAAGCTAAAAGGACAAAATCAATATGGATATGCATATGTTTTCTCATATAAACATAATGTTGATTTTGAGTGTGTAGGTATATAAGACAATCATCTTCTAGTTGTAATAAAAGGAGGTCATGAAGAAAATGACATGGAAAAAACAAAGAAATTTGAAACGAATTAAATTTCCTTGAAAGATGCTTGAAACACCATGTTTTGTTGAAGTCTACACAAAATTTGCAGCAATGAATGTTGAAGACAACATGGACAATGTATAAATTGACGAAGTTAATGAAATTTTCATATATTGGAGCCCTAAAGAGATTAAATATTATTATGGATTGAGATGGGATTTTTCCATTGAATAAGAAACTATTGATGATGAGTGTGAACTTATTGAAAAAAGAATTGAAATGGATTGGAATCATTCCAGTTGCAATAAGAAGCATTATCCAGAGTTCATGATCTAGAGTAGGATGAAGAAGAAACACGTTGAAAGTGTCAGAGATTGGAGCAACAAATTCAAGAAGAAATTTCATCAATATGTTGAAGAAGAGAAAGTAAAATTAAAATATTTGAGTTATATTTGTAAGCCAAGTCGAGACTCATACCAATAGAAATCTTAGTTTAACTTTTTTTTGTCAAGTTTTAAGTGACATTATATTTAACTATAGGTTTATAATATTTGAAATTTTTGTGATTATAATTAAGGGTGGGTGTTGGAAGAAGTAATTCCAACCATCACTTGTGGGTCTTAGTTGTCATAGTTAGTTTCAGTTTAGTTCAGTTAATTGAGTTCTAGTTGAGTCTTACTCTAGTTATTTATTGTTTATGTTATTTTGTCTCTTATGTAATCTATTTAGTTGTTACTTAATAATGAGAAGAGAAGTCCACTCCTCTTCTATTTTTAGTTTATTCTTGTATCTGTTTTCGCTTCTCAATTCTTGTCATTTCTTAGATGTAAAGGAAACCATTCTCCTTAATAATTACCCTTGAATATTCAATTATTATATTTAGTTTCATCAATTATCACGCATTCCTCATATCTAATAAATCATAAAATATAATGTCACTTAGGTATGAAAATATTAAATATAAAACATATATAAAGTTGAGCATTCTCTCGAACACAAAGCCATTCTATAAAATACTCTGTCTTTTTGTTTTGTAAAGTGAAAGAAAAAATAACAACCCAAAATACCTATTATTAAGATTTATTCCTGAAATTCAATAGCAGAAAGGAGTTGATACATACTTTGCTACCAAATAGAACATCTCTATCACCTGAGGTCTAACAAAATACACAACTAAATATTTAGCTAAGGACAACTTTCTGAGACCCAGAGATCAATATTGACATAACAAGGTGTTAGAAAGTTATCCTTAGCTAAACAAATATCTCTTCCCTTTCATGCAAGTGCACAAATGAAAACATACCGAGTGCAACTATTTCCACGAAGCCTAGAATAATGTGACATTTCCAAAAAGACAAGGATGGCATCATTTATAAGATAAGAAGACTCAAAGAGTCCTCTATAAATAGGGAAGAGAGAATCCATCTGAGATAGACATATATTTTGGCAATTCAAGAAAAAGAAGCATTTGACAGAATCAAGAAGTTTAAAGAAGAAGAAATATGACTAGACATGCATAGAGAGCCTTTCACCTTAGAGGAAATACTTTTAGTGGTCGGATAGGAGAAAGAGAGAAAGTATTAGTCCAATAAATTAGACATGAAAAAGGTTTAGTAAGAAGTATAATTCCTTTAGCCCTTTCTTGAATAATGATGAATGCTACATGTGTAAGAAGTTTGGGCATAAATAAGCTGCATGAAAATTTGGCAAGAAAACATCTTTTCGGAACACTGCAAACAAAGGTATGGATCATATTGAGAAGCAGTAAGGACAACAACAGAATATCTATTCAAATGGAGCATGGAGGAAGCACAAAACAATGTTTTTTTTTAAATATAATTGAAAAAGATTTAACATATCATAGTTTGAAATTCCTGTAGTTGATATCTTTTATATCACCTACAATAGGAAAAGAATCTAATCGATTAAAAGAATCACCATTAGCCTTAATAGATCTCCAAATGAATACAGTCATAAAGGAGAGAAAGAGTGGTTTGTATGCTCAGATAATGGTAGAAAGTCACTCAGTAAACAAAACCAATACAAGAAATCAACTCATATCCAGGTGTCAAAGAAAATTAAAGATAATCTACACAGGGGGAGTAGACCCCTTGTTTCTCTTCATTGAAAAGAAGAGGCTGGATCCAAGAGAAGATAAAATGGTCAGATGCAAGGACAAGAAAGAAACATGCTATGGAATGCCTCTGAGGGACACAGGAAGTATTTAATCTTATTTTTAAATCAGAATGATAATATAGATGGTGATGATCTATTTACTAGAGAAGTTTCCTTTGAAATTACAAGCTGGAGATTCCTAATAAAACGAGTGAGCATAGCCATAGGAGGAGTAATACTAAAGTCAAAATTTGAATATCAGAAAATGCATTAACAAATGGTATCATTAATAGGCATTATATTTGGTGGTGAAAGGAGAATTATTAGAGGATAAGGACACTCAATTATCAAGCACTCAAAAAATGATATCAAGAGAATCAATTCAATAATTGGAATCATTGGTCACACAAGGTGTTAAAAATTTGTATCAAAGTGACTATAAATTGGTATTTACAATCATTAGACTCTTTGTTAGAATAGGATGTTCATGTTATCATTGAGATTCCAACCGTTGGTAGGCAAGTCTTGATTTGTATGAATTATTTTTCATAATGGTTCAAATTTATCATGGAGAGTCTATTTGTCATTAGAAAATGACCAGGTGAAATACAAGTTGAGATGTTGGTCTAAGCATGCATTGATGAGAGTCTCTCTATGTTGGTACAAAATGTTGTACTTTTTTGTTCATCGGTTGACAAATTGATGGTGTCATGGATAAGAAAGGTTGTTATTGTTACTATAGGTTAGTTGTATTTTTCTAGGTAGACACTCGTATGAATGTAATCGTAGCTGAGATTGAGACCAACATGAATCATTTTCTCATGGCTTAGTTGCAGAAGATGGTGCTTTTTCTAGTAAGATATCCCACTTGACTAATTGAGATAGAGAGTGGGAGTAATTACTCCTTTCCTTGTAACTTAATATTCTTCAGCATTTGAAGAAGTAGCTGGCAAGTCCATAGGATAAAAAAATACAGAAGGAGATTGTTGACACAAGGGGCATATTCGTATATTTTCCATTGATGTCAAAGGGGGAGAGGTACTTGTTGATAAAACAAGAGATTGAAAATAACCTCATACAAAGGGATAGAAGGACATCAAACAAAACATAGAAAGAAACATATGAGACAAATAACATAATTACACTTTTCTGTTCTTGATCATTGGAGAATCATTGGTGATGATGGTTTGTTTGATTACAATGTTTCCATCAATTTCAAAGGGGGAGATTGTTAGAAATATGTTATCATTAATGGCATAGGTAATGGAAAAGGATGAAAATGCATGATACAAGTGTTCAGGTTCCAGGTACAAGACGGAAGAAGATCAACATGGTAGAAGTAATGGTATACATACTTTGGAGTGATTTCTTGAGTGTCAGATCACCTAAAATACAGGTGAAACCAAAGGGGGTGGAAACATCTTGAAAAAATCCTTCTAGTTATGTGTGGAAGTTGGAAAATCACCGCCTAGATCAAAATATAGATCCAGTCAAAGCTATGAACCTCAAAAGTCAACATTTCTATAGATAAGGAGGTTAGAGACTCTTTTGGTGCATAACCAAGGTTGGAAGAGCACCCAAACCCAACAGTAACGATAACGAAGTAGCCAAAAGAGGAATAGGTTGACTTGGTGTGACACCATAGTAGCGAGAGAGTTTTCTATCGGCCATTGGTAAAGCCTACCCAATGGAGGTAGCCCAGAGGTAACACCCTGAAGAAATCATATGGTGCACAAATTTTAAGCACCGAGATGCGATGGGCGGGATGATGCTTGCAGGTGAAGCCATCCTGACGAAGCCCACATGGTGGATGTAGCCTATAGGTAACATGCCGGAGGAACCTTAAGTCACACAAATAGGAATTACTAAGAAGCGGGTGTAGGGACACGTCGCATGAAAGCCCCATGCAGAGGGAAACAATTAATTGGTGGAAAGATGAGTGGGAAGCCCCTACCTTAACACCTCATCCTGCAAATACTAGCCCGAAAAGGCAATATCAGAAGATAACAGGGCATGTAATCATGGAGACTCGGCCTAGAGGATTTTAGAGAAAAACAAAAGAAATAGGCGGGAACCTTTTAAAATGTTTTAAAAAAAAAAATTCTTGTGAAACCAAGGTCTGGGGATCCTTCTCTCTCCTCTCCAACAAAAGGACAGGTGGTAACTTATTAATATTCAAGCATGACATTAGCACAAAGCCAATCAAAAGTAGACACATGTCAAGAAAACTTGAAGTTTGTAGGTACCCTATTGGGGTATTTCCGGGTGACACATGTCACCACTCCAGAGGAAGAAAATGTCCTTAGTGACATCGGCATGATGTTGACTTAGAGGTATAACCTAAGAAATTTTAAAAGAGCACAATCAGGGAAGTGTTATGCAACGAAAGTTCGGACACGTCAGATTGACAACACGCAATGGTAATAAATGAAAGATATGTCATAAAGTTCCCGCATGACAGTGAGATCATAAGGATATTACCCAAAAGAGGTTTTTTGCAAATTGTCGAGAGAAAAGGCGTTGGGAGACATAGGACACACAGGTTTGTAGCGACAACATATTAGAGGGAGACAAGTGTCATATATAACATCACCCGAGAGGAATGAGCCCAGAGGTTTATTAGTGAAGCAAATATGAAGCACGAACAAAGGAGCTCTGGGCATAAGTGCTAGAGTTTGGTCATTTTCCATAGAGATAACACCAAGGGAACAATGCATTTAATAAAGGAGGAGATTTTTTGGACATGTTGGAACTAACATGTTTGTCGACAACCAATGAGAAGTAGTTTGATGGACTTCTTGGGATAGTTAAGCCTACAAGGCCCAACTTGAAGGTTTACAAAGGTTTCACGAACAAAGCATTGGTATTGGGAGCTATGGGCTAAGTGCCAGAACGTGGTTCCTCGTGCTGTAAGGAGACCAAGGGAATAGAGAAATATTATGAAAATAAACCTACAGAGGCTTTTGGAGTAGCTTAATGCCTAAAGGACTAGCCAAAGTTCATAACCCTTAGTCTTATGGAAGAAAAGCAAACAAGTGCCAAGTGAAAGGAGCTTAAGGCCAAATTGAAAATTTTGGTAGAAATTTTGTTTTAAAATTATGGTATGTGGAGTTTTATTTAGTAGCATTGTTTAGAGCTGAAATATTAAAAAGGATTTGGGCCTTAAATAGAGGCCATGGATGGAATGAGTCGGCACCTATTTATGTTTTGGCATTATTGAAATATATTTGCATGGACAATTGAGTCAACAACTTTTGATATGTGACAGTTCAGGGTTGGAGTTTGTTAGTAAATCTAAACATAAATGTAGAACACCAAAGTTTGAAAAATATGGGCATGTAATGAATTAGCAATGTTGGATAGCAGAAACATAGATAAGAGGCATATTTGATAGTTTTGACAGTCTATAAGTTCACCAAAAATAGAAAAATAGTGCTAAAACTTGTAACTCACCATAATTGAGGAATATAATAGTTTAACTCAAAAATTCTTAAAATAATAGGTGATCAGTAAAATATTATTTGAAGAGTAGAATTAGAAGATTGAAATAAGAAGGGAAAAGGCCAAAAATAAATAAATCCATGAAAAATAAAATAGAAAGGTAACCAAAGATCAATTCCAAAAATATCAGACCAAAAATTTTTATAAGCATAATTCGAGTAGTAGAGTTTGGGTGCGTGAGTGTGTGTGGATAGTGTGTAGATTAGAGTTGAAAGTTTTTGGTTCAATTTGATGCATAATGGTGAATAAATGATCATATTTTATGTATGATAGGTTAATAATGAATTGGTGATTGAGGCTATTGTTGTATATAGTTTAGTGACTTAATCAGTAATTAAGGATTTTTGAAGGTGATTGGAAGGTGGCTTTGGTGAGCAATAGTAGTGGGAAGAACTATTTCTTTACAAAATAGGTGGCCTATTGATCTAATCTAGAAAATGGATGAAAGATGGATCAACAGGAATGGAAAGTGGTAGCTTGCAAATTAGGGTAGCAGCTCCTTCCAATTGGTGCTAGTAAATGCAGGGGTAAGAGTCCCTTTCAATAGAGGTTGATAAATGAGCAAGGGAAAGAGTTCCTTTCAACGGAGAATGATAAATGAGAAAGGGAATTAGTCCCTTTTAGTGAACACTAATAAATGAGTAGGGATAGAAGTTCCTTTCAATAGAAGTTGATTAACCTACAAGTAGCAACCTGTGGAGCATTGATGTAATGGAGTTGAAGCTTGTAATAAAAAGAAGGTTTGTGTCTTTTGTATATATTTCTCATTTTCTTGATGATTTTTATGTTTTACATGATTAAGTTTCATTGCTAATCCGTTAACAATTGATAAAGTGATTTAAAAGTGTAATTTCTAAAAATTTTATAATTTGGCCACACTATTGATTCACCCCCCCTTAGTAGTGACTTGGTTTCCATTGTTTCTAACATTATCCTCCTCCTTTTGAATTATGCACATACTTGGAATATTTAACTTTATCCTATACATCTCTATTTAAAATTTGTATTGCATCTTTATGTTCGATTTTTCATTTGTTAGAGTTTCCATTTCTAACAAAATAACTACAGATGGATATTAAGATAGCTAAAATCAATATGTAACTTTAATGAATTCAGATAATATTAAAAGGATTCAAAACAGGGATTTGTGTCCTTGTTTCCAGTATTTCCAAAAATGTATTATACATGGAAAATATATTGAAACAAATTTTGACTATGAAGCACCATCCTTTACTAAATTGGGGGGTATTTTTTCATTGTTACACTGCAATTTTCCACACACCAACAACCATAATCACTATGAACAAATTTGAAACCTCAAAAATTGGGTATCCAATAATTATATAAATTTCCTCTCAATGACAACACTTTCAAGGATACCAACAATGCTTGTATAGCCCCATCCGGTCAATAATCAATCTCTATAAATTCAAAGCCATTTACATCCTCCATGGATATGCAATTCTGGAGTGTATCCTCACACAATGAGCCTTAAGCATAGGTTTCCTTAGCCTCTTCATGACCCTTTGATATTCCAATATCTTTAAAAACTTCAATTCTTCAGCCTGAGAGGACCTCAAATTCTCATTTTCTACATCAGTGCAAACATTGGATGGATTTATCCCCTTCAATGAGGTACTACTCCATATGTGGATGAAGTTGTTTGCAATCACCAAATTGATGAAACAGAGAAAGAAATACTTCATATCTCGGATGATATTCAACATGATGGAAATTTTTCGATCAAATTTATATGAAATCAAATCAGGCTTGAATTCTAGATCATAATACTACAGAACTACGAGCTCATGTGATTTTGGTAAGACTTTACACATTCTTGTGACTAAGAATGCCTTGTTCATTATAAATTGCAGTTGGAAACTATTGCAAAGTGTATGAAGCAATGTAAGACACCACATATCCATTTATGTTTCATCCACTAAAAACATGAGTTTTTTATTACCCTCCTGGATCATAACCTTAATCACAACAATATCTATTTCTCTAATTTCATCCCTTGCCTCATGAAATGAAAATGCCTCACCATATCATAGTAGTGATAATTTTAGCTCATTTATCGACTCTAGACAAAGAAAAATCTTCTTAAGATGGATAGATCTGAAGATCTTGTTTATGGCAACAAATTTCTCCACTCCCACTTTCTCTGAGGAGAAATGTGGCATGAATATACATCCATGTCTAAGCATGTATACAAAGGATTACAAGGTTATTGTGATGTTATGAACACGTGGGCTTGTTCATATTCAATCAGTCATTTTTGAAATTTTGTCATCATTTAGTTGATAAATCATCAAGAAAATATTCTTTATTGGCCACGCCATTCTTATAATTAAAGAAACGGAATAACCCATTCCTTTGTAGCAACATGTCTTAAAAAAATATAATGTAGTGGCCATACATCTATATTGTGGCTATAAATAGACTAATTACTCATGTCTTCAGGGAACAACACTAAAACGATGTAACTCTCCTTTTACAAATATTTTCTCAGACAACCACTATGCATGGAGTAAACACATATCAACAACCATTTCTCTATAGATTTGATGAACAAACAAGCATTTCAAGAGATAATTAGTGCCCACTCCTACATCTGCTCTACTCTCCTAATGTTCATGGGCCTCCCATGAGGGAAATATACGAGTCTATCTCATACCATGAGAAATTTTGAGATTTATTGGAGAGTATATCCTTATTACATTCAGAATAACTAACAAAACCACATTAATAAAAATATATGTTTATATCAATCACATGCACAACCACTTTAGTAAATGCGGTTGATATATATAAACCCTAACATTATAAAAGTCAATATTATAAACCATAAGATTAATATTATAAATGTTATTTTCATATTAATAT
>APFE031713530.1:5660-59679 GCA_000404065.3 Pinus taeda | reverse complement strand
TCAAATTTGAGAATCAAATTGATTGTTAAATGTAACAAAGTCTATCACTGCAATACCAATTTTGGCATTCTTATCAACATATTGATGATGACGAAAACTATTAATTATATTTAATAAGCAAATAATTATGTCACTAACTTTATCTGTGAAATTTCATGCCGAAACAATATAAAAAAGAAATATAAAGAATTAAAGGGAATTGATTGAGGTTTGCTACTTTAATTTAAATCCCTCTCACTTCTTATGAGATCGAGACTTGACTTGTAGATGTATGTTAACTGTAACATTTTATGAGATCGAGACTTGACTTGTAAATGTAGGTTAATTGTAACATTTTTTAAGATAATATCACGTTATGCTGAAAAAAGTTGTCGATATTTTCTAATGCAAATATTTAATGGTTTAAGACTAATTTTAGTACCCTTGCAGATTTTTTTTTTTTAATTCTCAGATTTGGTGGTCCATTGCATTTTAATAGCCATAAAAATCTACAACTGAATTTTTTACCTAAAATTTGTTTGATGTGAATGCATTTGCAAGAATGACAAGATTTGTCAATTTTTATAATTTGCTTTTCAGATAGTTGCGAACGTAAGATCCATGTTAAAGGAATCATGAAAAAACACAATATATTTTAGTTTATGAAAAATAAATTATATGTATTTAGAGAAAACAAAGCATTATAATGAAAAATATAGATCTATGGCATTCGATATTTCTCATTAAAAAAAAATGAAAACCCAAATAATCAAATATTCTTAGTGAGTAATCTATGCGCATGCTACTACAACGATTTAAAAAAAAAAAAATTAAGAAGAAGACATTGGTTGCTCACATTTCCGCTCTAAATTCTTCCAACAACTTAGTTTTGTATATGCAATTACGAATACTTTCTGGATGAGTGTCCAAGGATGGAAACGTATAAAAAATTACTAATTCTAAAAATAAATTTAGTAACACAATGAAAATTGATTAACATTTAATTAGAAACCTTATTCCAACTTCGAAAGCTTACCTTCATTAACTATCCGTGCCATGGGGAACTAGAATTAGCACAAAAGAGCTGTTTTAAAAATTCTTTGATGTCTCTTATTGATCTAAGTTACTAGCCCCCACTACGAAGGGGTTTCTAGCGGGGCAGTAGCATCCGCATGGGGTCTCGGTCAATAGTTCGAGAAATTACTTTTATGCAGACTAAATAATAGTAGGGCAGACATAAGCATGGGCTGGAACTAAGGATGGTGGGTGGACAAACCCATGGTTTTGAGCACGGTTTTTGCGCATAGTTTTGGGCATGATGGTTTTTTCTCATGATATTTTGTAGATCTAGTCAAGGAAACCATGATTATGTTCTAATATAGAGATAATGGATTGGGGTTTATGAATACTTTAACATGTATATATGTATTATAACATTGAAAATATTATAAAGAAAACTAATCTGCCGTTTGTCAGTTTGGGTTCCACGAGAAAATATCTGTGTATATTTTATGTTCTCTCCATTGTTTTTTGTTCTATTTTTAAGAATTCATTTGCAGTTAATTTATGTACAGGGTTAAAACCTACATTTCATTAGGGGAATTTTGAAATCTAAAATGGGTTTCTTAAGAAAAATGTACAACAAAAATAAAATTTATAAGAATCAATAGGATTCAAGATGATGATGTCAACCATGGGGGATCATTCACCATTTTTAGAGTAAAAAAATTAAAACGATTATAAAATAATAAAACTGCTTTTTCAACTTACCTCCCTAAGTTTTTACTCAAATTTCGATTGGGATTACTCATTGGATGTAAAATTTAATTTTCATCCAAGGAATACCCATTTTCCATACTTTCCATTGAATCTACTACACGAAAAATGAGAAACACATGAAAAAACATGGTTCCAATCACGCTTTTCATGTACTTCTCATTTTTCGTGTATCACGATCCATCAAAAGTATGCAACATGGGTACTCCTTGGATGATGAATCAAATTATGCGTCTAACGAGTGTTGTTGTTTGAAAATTGAGTAAACCCATGAGAAGATAAGTTGAAAATACGAGTTGAAAAAACAGTTTTTTATTTTTTCCCTCTAAAATTTGATCATGTAATCTAATCTTATTTTATTATTTCCACTATTATTTTATAATTTCTTTAAGAGACTCAATTTAGAGCTCAAAATTACCCTAATAGGTATCAGAGTTATTTCAGCTTCAAGGGGGCATCTTTGTTAATGAGGGGTTTTGTTGGAGCTTATGGTAGACCTTGTTACAGTGGGAGGCTGTGAGATCGACTCTTTTAGTGAAATAAGATGATAAACAATAGAAAGATAGAGATTGAGTAATTTAATGGACAAAGTTTTTAGCTGTTGAAGCTCAAAATGGAGGATCTATTGGTGGACATAAATAAGTGGATCATTGTAGATCTAGGTGCTGCTTGAACAAGAATGTCGACACAAGACTGGGCCAAGTTAGATTAGAAGGTGAAGAGAAAAATAAAATTGTGTCTCTCAAATTTAGTATTGTTGAATGTATCATGGGGAGCTACGAAAAAGACTTTGTGGGAAACGTTAGGGACCTTGTATCAATCTAAGTCTTTAGTGAACAAATCGTTCCTACAAAGAAAGATATATAACCTAAGGATGAAGGATGGAGATTTGGTGAAAGAGCATTTGAATGCCTTTAATATCATGGTAAGTCAGTTTTCATAGGTTGATATTACAATTTTAGATGAAGATAAGTGCATTAGTATGTTTTGTTCTCTACCAGACTCATCAAATAATTTGGTTATTACTATGGGTAGGAATACAACTACCTTGAACTTTTATTAAATAGTGTCATCCTTGTTGTTGGTGGAGATGAGATGGAAAAATATGGAGATCCAGAATGGAGATGCATTTTCATAGGAGGATGGTTCGAGAACATTATTAGAAATATGTCCTCAAGTGGGAGACCTAAATCTAAAGGGAGATCTAAATCTTTAAATAAACCTGTAAAGGTATGTTAGAAATGTGGAAAACAAGGGCACTACAAAAAGGATTGAAAAATCTAAAACTCATGAGAAAGGAATGGTGAAAACCACCTCAGGTTAAGGTGTGGATTTATACTTGGATTCTTCTTTAAGTACACATGTAGATCATGAGGTAAGGTTGATTGACTTAGGTGCATCCTTTCACTTCACTCCCCATAGGGAGAGGTTTGATGAGTATAAGAAATATGATGGTGGTGATGTCTTCCTAGGGGATGTTAGGAAGGCCAAAATCATAGGATGAGGAAAATTCAAGTTGAAGTTTCAAGATGGAAGGATTAAAACACTTACGAGCATTCTAAAGACTCCTGCATTGGCTAGAAATATAATTTTTGTAAGAAAGATGGATGATGCAGGTGTAAAAACATTGTTCGTGAAAGATACCTACAATATGGTTCGAAGAGCTTTGGTATTGATATGGCGATTTTGGATTGGAACTCTCTACAAGATTTTGGGTATAACTATTATTGATGGGAGCAATCTTTTTATGGTTCATGAAAGTGGAGCAAAAAATATTCTAGTATCTAATAAAATGACTATGTTGTGGCACCAAAGACTGGGACCCATTGGAGAGAAGGGCCTTGGAATAATGCATGTTAAAGGTATGGTAGAGAGTATTTGTAATTTGTATTTGGATTTAGATTTTGGTGAACATTGTTTATATGTGAAGGAAAATCGGGTGACTTTCCCCTTTTGTGCTAGGAGGGAGAAAGGGATATTAGAACTTGTGCACAATGATGTGTTTGGACTTGTGTTGGTTCTATCTCTAGGATAGTTTGTGTACTACGTCCCATTTATACATGAATTCTCGATGAATAAATCTATATATTTACTCAAGAATAAATATGAATTCTTTGACAAGTTTAATGAATTTAAGGTTGTAGTGGAAAACCACACAAAGAACAAGATTAAGGTCTTGAGGAAAAATAATAGTGGAAAGTTCTATATGAAGGAATTTGAAGAGTTTTGTAAGAAGTATGGTATAGCATGGTATAGTACTACTCCTTACGCACCTAAAAAAAAAGGAGTTGTAGAAATGATTAACTTGATGTTGATGGAAAAGGAGAGAAGCATGTTTGGTGGTGCTAGGTTAGGACAAGCATTCGAGGCTGAGGCAATGGATATTTCTTGTTACCTATTTGATAGATCACCTTGATCAACATTGGAGGATAAGAATCCACATGAGGTATGGGCTTTGAAGAAACTCTCTCTCTCACATCTCATTATGTTTAGTTGTGATGCATATGTACATGTTCCAAGGATCAAACAACCAACTTGGATATCAAATCTGAAAGGTGTGTCTTTATTATGTCTAAGGATTGTTTAAAAGGTTATAATATTTGGAACAAGAAAACAAGGAATATTGAGTATAGTTGAGGTGTGGTGTTTAGAGAGGTGAAATATTTTATTAGACATGAATTCCTACCAAAGGAAATCAGAAGATAGAGTTTGAACTAAAGGGGGAAGAATCAAACTCTACATTAGAACAAGAATCAGAAGATGAAGAGCCACAAACTCCCCCTTTGAGGAGACCAATATGAAAAAGAAGGCAGTAAGAGAGGTAGATTCCATTTTCTTTCTATTCAAATTTTGTTTTGTTTATTACTAATGATGATTCTAGAACTGTCATGGAGGTAGTGAATTCAGACGATGTAAAACTATGGAAGGAGGCCATGGTTGAAGAAATGGAATCTTCAAACACGACTTGGGATCTGGTGGAGTTTCCAACTGGAAGGAAACCCATTGGTAGAAAATGGGTGTTTAAGAAGAATATGAATGAAAAGGCAAGGTGGAGAAATAAAAATCTCGGTTGGTAGCAAAAGGTTGTTCCCAAGTTAGCTTCTATTAGATTAATTTTATTTATTTTTGTTTCTTTTTATTTTGAGGTAGGGCTGATGGATGTGAAGACATCATTTCTTCATGGGCATGTGGAAGAAAATATCTACATGAAGAAACTAAAAGGCTTTGTTTTCGAGGGGAAGAAATAATTGGTATGTAGGTTAAAATGGTCTTTGTATGGGTTAAAATAGTCAACAAGGATGTGGTATCAAAAATCTAATACATATATACGAGGACTTGGCTTCACAAGGAGTAAAGTGGATCAATATTTGTTTTTGAAATAATTGGTGACCATGTTATTTATTTGGTCTTGTATGTGGATGATATGTTGCTGATTGGAAATGACAAAAAAATTATCCATGATTTGAAGACCATTCATCCTCTAAATTTGACATGAAATACATTGGTGTTGCAAACTATATATTTAGCATGGAAATTAAACGAGGTTAGACAAAGAAGAAGCTCTAGTTAAACCATAGGAAGTATGTTGAGATAATATTGTAGAGGATTAATATGTAGGATAGAAAACCAGTGAAGTTTCCTATCCTTGGAGGTGTAAAGTTATATGTTGAAGAGTGTCCCAAAACACATAAAAAGGAATAGAACATGTCCCATGTTCCATATTCGAGTGTTTTTGATAACCTGATGTATGCAATGGTCTATACTAGACCAGGAATTGCACATGTAATGGGAGTATTGAGAAGGCTTATGTCAAAACCAGGGAAGGAGCATTGGACAATAGTGAAGCATGTTTTCAGGTATTTACATGCACTAGTGATTATGGTTTGTGCTACCAAGGAAGACAAGGATTAGACATAGTTTTGGATATACATGGCTTTGTTGATGAATAGTAGGTTGGAGATATGGATCAGACAAGATTTACAAGTGGGTATGTGTTTAACCAATTTGGAGTAGTAGTGAGTTGGATGAGTAAGATATAGTCTGTAGTGGAGATTTCAACTACAAAATTTCAATACATGACAACCACTAATGCAAGAAAGGAAGTAGTTTGGTTACATATATTGTAGTGAAGTATGGGTTTTGTGCAACGAGCTAAAAGGATAGACTATGATAGCCAAAGCGAGATTTTATTGGAAAAGAAGACTACTTCGCATTCTAAGACAAAGCACATTGATTTTCAGTATCACTATGTGAGGAATATGGTTGAATACAAAAAGGTTTTGTTCATAAAGCTGGGCACTTCAAAGAATGGTTCAGATGCATTAACAAAGTCTGTGAGCCTTAGGAATTTTTCTTAGCGTAGAAAAAAATGAGTGTTACAACCCAAGACCAATGACTTGTGCTCTCCTGCGACCCCTTGTGTGGAAAGGAAAAAAACAAGTGGGAGAATGTTATGTATGTGTTATATTATTTTCATTACTATCCCCAGAAAGTTTTACATTGCACCAGGTAGAGCGGGATGGTTGCAAGGGGGCGGCAGACCCCCCTACCAGGTGGTTTATAGGGCAAATAACCCCATTACATGACGTATGAGGCAATGGCTGGGGGGTTTTTCTACGTGGACCCAAAAATATCTAGGTAGACCCAAGGATGGGGGGTGCATCCAAGGATGGTGGGCAGACCCACCAATGGTTTTGCGTAGGGTTTTCAGTGGGATGATTATTTCCCATGGTATTTTGTAGATCCGGTCATGGGAACTATGAAATCCAAGGTTAATGGATTGGGGTTTATGAATTCTTCGACATGTATATATATGTATTGTAACATTGAAAGGAATATGGTGAAAAATCAATCTTTTTTTCTTGGTTTGGGCTCCATGAGAAAATATCTATGTATATTTATGTTCTTGCCATTGTTTATTGTTATGGTTTTAATAATTAGTTTGCAGGTAGTTTATGTAAAGGGTTAAAACCTACAACTCCCACATATGATATATCACCAGCTACAAGTTTATAGACATGAAGTCATATCTTCCATTATCAATCTCTATTTTGAAGTTACAAATTGCAAGAAAAGAACAACGTAAGCCATCCATGAGCTTTCCTTCGTTGATGTTGTTATATATTGTATTGCCATCAACTTTTTATTAGAAATCCATTATCTTCTCACAAACAATTTCCATGATGGGGAAATTTTCATCCACTCAATATCATCTATTGTCATCGTCTTACGAACCACTCCTACCGAAACTAGTTGAGAACAATGTTGAAATGAAAACCCACTCCAAATCCTAATTATGGAAATTATTTACAAACTGTAATCGTGTTTGTTGAATGAACTCAAGTTAGCCTCCACTACCATCCATAAATAATCGATGAAAATTATTCCCAAACTACCCGTTGCCGCTATGGTTGATCATACATCTAGCTAGAGGAAACTAAGTAAAGAGACTATGCCACACCAACTAAACTAAAACCAACCACATTATTAAATAACTAAAAACTATTAAATAAAATTGTAATGCACAAAATGTGAATCAACATCAAATTTCATCCACCCATGCCCATATTACACATTATATTCTCTCATCATGAAATCTAAACCATCCCTTTAATAAATAAATAAAAAAATTCATCCCCAATTCCAATATAGACCACACCTATCGCCATGATAATGTGTTAAGCATTTTAATAATCAAATGCCATGATATGTATAAATAGGAAAATCTTAATCTTAATATAGTATCACTATATTATGTAACTAGCTCTTAGTTGAGACAATATCTCAATAACATACCAATGTAGGAACTATCTTGTTGGAGAGAAACTCACAACAAATGAGTTTCAAACACTCCCTAAAACCTAGGAACATACTCTTAATTTATAGACTAACTCTTTCTAATAGTGATCAATAATTCTAACAATAAAATATGATCACTCTCATTATCCAAGTGGGAGTTACATACTCTAACACAAAAAATCTCACAAAAGAATCATTCAATGCATTTTGAAAGAAATTAATTAATTGATAGATTGGGTTGTTCACATATAATCCTACCAAAGATTAAGAATTACTTTCAAAAGAGGCTTATGCTATCCAAACTGATATGAGTGGGAAAAAATTATCATAGAAAACCTTTATTAATAGCATGTAGTAGAAGAAAGAGCATCCATTTAGTAATTTAAAATAAGATTATATCACAATTTACATGACCACTTCCTTAATATGGTACGAGTGTTACATCAGCAATTTTTAGTTTACAAAGGACTCTAGTGTAACACCACCACCCCATATTTACCTTATTTTTCAAGCCCTCTAGGTAAATGTGAAGCAGAGCATCACTATGACAAGACTTGACCTCCTATCTTTACTTATGGAAGTGGGGCTACAACTAGCAACTCACAGATATCCCTTAAGGCTTACAGGAGACTTATGTGCGAAAGAAACACCCCAGGTGACCAAACCCTGAGTTGAAACTATTTTTTCTCTGACTTAACACCCTAATTGCATGAAAATTTCTGAAATGGGTGTGGTTATGACCATCCAAAATCATGCACAACACTACCTCCATGTCATCACAACCTAAATCATCCAGTTCGAAGGGTACGATCCTGAAATCTAATCCATCTTTCTAGGCCAACCTCCAGATCGCTCCCTAGAACTACCTGTAACTTCTTCGAATGATAAATGACATAATGAAAATGATATTCATACAAAAATTGAATAATAAATTAACCTAACTAGGCCTAACCTTGACATTCATTTCATCAAACATATGGTGAACATGTGAGATACAAGTCATGAATGCATATCTGATCTTATGAGTTTGTGATCCATTTGATAGGCATAAATATGGTATAATTTGCTCTCATATTAGCTTCAATAACACTTTTTAGTCCATGCATTCATCAACCATTCATATACTTATCAAATCTTAAACAAGTCATATCTAGAGCACATTACCAATCCATGTTTATAACCAGCATATCAGTAGATTATTAACCATGACTAAATAACCATTAAATCATTAGAATAACAAGTAAAAGTACTCATATATTACAATAGGAAAATAGCTCTGCCAAAACCACTCAAGTCAGGGACTTCCACGTACCACTTGACCATAGATTGGGCTGAACTAAATCTTTATTTTATCTAACCACCCTCATGCCATATTCCAAACCTAAATGTGAGACTCAATCCATAACAAACTAGGGATTCTTGAAGATTAAACCACCTCTGCCCTCCCATGATGTCACCAAAGTTGGTCAAGGGATAATTAAGCCCAAATAAGGATGGGTGCATCAAAGTTTCATCACCATTACCTTGAGGACTTTACCTGCCCCACCAACTTTTTTAGCGTTTCCTGTAGATTAAACCAGCTCCACCCCAAACCGTTTGGGTTTTTTTTAGACCCCCTCACTCGGTTCTAAAACCTTCCGGTAATCCAAACCTCAATTCGAAAAGAATCCCATCACACCATGGATATCCACGAAATGGCAAGGCAAGTCTGAAACCACTATCAAACTAGGAAAAACCCAGGCCAATGACAACAAATGAACCAAATAAACAAATGCATGTTCCAATCATTCACACCTTAGCTAAGAAATTACACATGGAACCTATTACTTGCAAAATCCTCTTGATGAAGTTTCTTGATCCAACATTCCTTGCTTGTCCTTTACTTTCCTTATCCTTCCTTTTCTTTCCTTATCCTTCCTTTGCTCTTCTTTTCCTTCCTTTTATTTCCTTTCTTCAATTCTAGAGAGCTCCATGAAAGCTCTATGTTTGCAAGAGTATGAGAGGATAGAAGAGAGCTCCAAAAAAGAACTTAAAAAAAAAAAAAAAAAAATCCTTTTTGTCATTGAGGCCTTTATTTTCTTCATTTTCCTTCATTCATCCTTGAATTTCCCTCTCATGTAAATATGTGAAATTTCATCTCCCTTTGCTCCTATTTTCCTTTATTTTCATAAATAATGTTGATTAATGCCTCTTTTCCTTTATTATACTTTATTACATGAACTTTACCTCAGGGTTGTTACATCTAGTGCATTGTTGAAAGGAAAGTTACATTGGAAAATAAAGTTGAAAAGGAAGAATGATATGCTTAGTGGGAATATTTTCTAAATGTTCATTTGTAAGAACACTCAAAACCTTGGGACTACTTATAGAACTAAATGACCAACTTGTGAGCTTTGTCGAGAGAGAGAGAGAGAGAGAGAGTATGTTAGGTTTAGGAATGGGGGATACCTCTTAACAAGAGTTCCTAAAATTTGATTATCCCTAGTCAATATACACTATAGTGTTGTTGTGACAAGGAAAGTATACTAGACAAAGATATAAAGAAAAGAATTATCATCTGAATAAAACCATTTAAGACACTACTCAACCATTAGAAAAATAAATGGGTCAAAAAGTTGAATAAATGAGAAAATATTTGTGATGACACATACCCTTTTTAACTCCATAAAAAGATTCCTTAAGAGTGGAAAGTAATTGGAGCACTATAATTGTTTAAGAATGACTTAGACATAGCATGGGATGTAGCCTTAAAGTTTCCTAAGTTGAATGAAAATCCATAGTTACTAGATTTTAAAGTTGGTTCCCTTTGATGGGTAGAGAAGCCAAAATAATGAAGCTCAATGTATCAAGGCCTATGATATATATTCAATCGAACCCTTATGAAATAATTCCCAGAGTTCAATAATTCTTCCAAGGACATATACAAGTATATTTTGGTTGCTTTTGGTAGTGGTGTCAAGTACATCACCATTGAATCTTAAAGACAATATATTTATTTAAATTCCGTAGATAGAAGGAAACTAGGTGATTATCAAAGGGTATGGTAGCATACTACTCCACCTAAAGGATCTCGTGAATGTGCCCTTACCAAATTTACTATTTGAAAAAACCAATTTAGTTATCATTGAAGGTTGCAAGGAAGAGAGGTGATAAAAAACAAGTCACTTCATAGAATATAAATGTCAATGCTATCATATGGCTAAAATAGTCCTTCCTATAGATTTGACGTAACTCATTAAATCATGTAGTAAGAAATCATTTACTCATAAAAAAGAAGAACAATCCACTACACTAGCTAAAAACTAGATGAAAACAAAACCCTATTTACATGAAAAATGCTTCACTAGTATCTACCCATCTACAAGTGATATGAATATCGTAAATGGCTTTGGTTCATTTGTAAGAAATACGAGCACCTGATATATATCATAGATAAGCACAAAAATATCACACTTTGTTGGAGCATTAAGGAAAAGATCACTAACATGATGTATGAACTTTGAGCCATAAAAATATAGAAGTAGAAGTTAAGCATAAAGTTTGATCATTACTTAAAACTAAAGATATGGAACATTTGCAAGCACAAAAATAAAAATTAATTAATTAGTTGCTCAGTGGATATATATAGGAGTATAGTGAGGGATTAAAATTTATTCTTAGTCATATCCCATATTTAATTGATAAGGACTTGCATGTACAATGGTTTGTAGCATGCCTTCTACAAAAAATAAGGCATCCTCTTGAAATGCATGAAATTAAATTCTCTGAAGATTTCCTATAAACCATGTATATATATGGGTAATCCTAAGAATAAAATTTTATCCTAAAATGCATATTTCTAGCTAGTAGCCTCCCATGATCCTTAGATAGTAGGTTCTTAGATGCCTCTCACCCATCCATTAGTTAACTTGTAGACTTGATCACTAGGCTCTTAGGCTAACTATATGATAATGAACATGAGATCAATTAGCCATTTTCTAAACAAATTGCTTGAATCGTATGCTTACCAATCAAGGTAAGTAACATGGTTGAAATTAGATAAAAGGCCACAACGTTTTGAATGTATGCATGATGCCTCATTTCATTATTGTGGTAATTTCTTTCTTCTAGTAATGTGCAAGCACCTTGGGTTTTTTCTTTCATTGTCTAGTAGGGATTTTAATCGAAGGCCTTTATAGAAGTAGTGTTTCCACATCTTTATATACCTAACAATTTCCATCTACCCCTAATACATTATGGTTTTTTTGTTTGGATGTTGTTACTCACTTGTATAAGTACATTTTTTTCCTCATCTAATGAGAAGAGAGACTTGGAAATTCCTATAGGTCCATGAAAATTCAGAAAGAAATAAGATAAAATAATATCCCAATTACTAAAATCGAAGAAAGTGGCAAGGGATGAATAATGTTTAAAAGCTAGGTTAACTTGTGTTCCACCATCTCATGTGAAGACATCACCCTAGTCATATTTGTATGATACCTATAAAAGTAAAAGGGACTAAAAAAAACATCCCAACCACTATGATAAATTAATTTATGATCTAAGAAGGGGCATTGAGATGAAATCAATCTAGGAAATACTTATTAAAGTTAAGAAAAAGGATAAGTACATGATAAAAAAATAATTCTATGTAAATCCTTAATCAATTAATGTGGACACTCCCTGCACAATGTAAGTCATGTATGATGGTCTTGCATGACCCATTTATAGTACTATAACATCTATCTTGCTATACACACCAAACTATATCAATTATCAGTCACAACTATTGATTGAAGTGTTGGCTTAGGAATTATTACTCTCAATAAATAGTGTACCTAATATGGGAATTTAATGATGCTCCCATACCTAAATATGGAAACTTCTATAAGGTCTTAAGATAGTGTTAGGTTTGATGAGGATAATATTTTTTATATAATTACATGGCTTTAACATTGAATATGGTCTACTTTTTACAATTCAATGACTCTTGTGTCCATAATTGTTTATGTTACTTTGGTTACCTAGTCTTGGTCCGTTGGAGGACATTGATGATGCTTCTCCTACACTTCATGGATGATGATGATTATACAAACTTTGGATAGCCATCCACATCATGATGGAAATACACATTTTCTCAAGGGATTTTTTCTTGATGATGACTTGGAAAACATCAATAGATTGTCCTCCACCCTTGGTATCTTGGAAAGTTGTGATAATTTGGAGCTAGGATATTTCTCCTACATGATTATATGGTTCCCCACTTCATGATATGGGATTGAAGAGGATGACATTGGGTTTAGGGAACATTTTTGGATGATGGGCCATGGCCTTTGAAAAGGAGGCATGCCTCTTGGACAACTCATTACACCTTCTGATGTGAATATATGTCTTTAAAGGATGATATCACCATTTTGAGGATTCCACATTGATATGCATGGTTGTTTTTAGATTAGTATTCATGTTCTATCATTATGTTTTCGTATTTTATGTTGTATTGGGGGTGAAATTAACGTCCTAGCAACTTGATGTCATCGCTTTATTATTTTTTGTGGATTTTAGCCTAATTATAGCTAAAGTGTTTTGGTTCCTAAGCACAAATAACACCTCTTTAGCATGAGACTTACATTTTTAAACATGTGTTCAAAAGAGGGGCTTATTATCCGCTATCATAGCCATGTATTGGGATGTATATAAACAAGGTGTATGTGTAAGTCACATCATTGCATGGTGCTTGAACATATTGTATATTAGATTAGTTTGTTGTGTGTTTTCCTTTTTGTTGTGTGAACTATTGTTTTCGAACATCATGTTTGTCACTTGGATTGCATTTTCACCCACTAATGAGATGGTCAACTCTAGGGGAATCTATCTTTGGCATGCAATAAATAATGTTCTGGATATAGCACAATCATTGAACCCTTATTTGAGGCCATTACACTTGGTATTTTCCACAAGGTTGTTAAATCGAACTCACAAATTGTTGTCTCATAGTTAAACCATGTCTATTCCAGAGGAATCCTACATTATTTCATCGATAATTACATATATGTCTCCTTAAACAATATTTTCTTTCTATTGAATACATTTATTAGGGTCCTACACCAATAGGAGTCATAATTTTGAATGGCTAAGGTTAAGACTTGTAATATGCACATACCTTTTCTTTCTGCAAATGCTTTCCATATTCAAAAAATTAAATAATGTAAAGTGGGTATGTCCTAAAAGAATAATCAAGGACAAAAAATAACAAAAAGGTCAAAAAAGATGAAAAAATATGAACCCCAAGAAAAGGAAAAAGACCATGAAAGTGAGCAAGCCAAAATGTCACTCCTATTTATTTTTATGCATAATAAAAGATTGTGTGCAGCTTGTGATCCTTGCCATAATCCATGATAGTCAAAATGTTTAAACTTGGCTATTTCATGTTTTCAATTTCATGTCTATAGGTAGAGAATGAAAAATTGGCCAAACAGTGTAACCTTGGCAGATAATTAGATAGGTAGAGTAAATAAAAGGATCTCAACTATTTAATGTGAGCCCTTAGATGTAATAAGGTTAAATTTAGTTAGTTTACTATTGTAAAGAAAAATAAAAATATTTGATAAAGGTTTGATAGCTCAAATGTACCCTAATAAAGTGAAGTAAAAATGGTAGGATCAGTAGATGGGTATGTAGGATAAAGGTTGTAGAAATATGATGATTGATTAGGCAAAAGCATATTAATCATTCTCATCATAAAAGTTCCAGATTTGAATGAACAATCAAGCATGCAAATGGATTTTAAAGTCAATTAATTAACTTCCTCCATCCATTTCACCTTTTACTTAACTAATTCCCCATAAATAATGTCCAAAGTGCCCAAAAACCTTTAAGTCAAAGAGGCTTAGAGCATTTCACTGACTTTTGGTGGGACCAGACCCTCGGCTCAATGGTTTATGGATATTAAAGTACTCAGTTCCCCCCAACAAAAAGTAATATCCCTTCATTCCCCCTCATTTCCCTAATAAAACCCCTTTTCCTAAGGGTAAAACACTATTCACCTAGGGAAAGTAATCACCCCCATGTAAAACCCCTTTTTCCCAAAAAAACCCACCAAAACACTTTAGCCCAAGTTATAATGCATATGTGCGGAAAGAAAACAAATCACTAAAAATACATTATGCTTAGCACAATTCATTTATGCCATTTTCATATTAACTTCTAATCGGCATATATTAACTCCCATTAAAACCCATTTCCCTATATATATGTAAATCCTACATATTAATTAACACTACAACTTAGTTTAAATATAAAACTATAAGTCAACCCACTAAGTAATCGATCTGAGATTATGGTAGGAAAAACCCCATTTAAATCATCTGTTAATCACCCTGATGGCTTAATCCCATCTTAATCCATCATTAACCCCGATACCATTGCACTTAAGAAACAGCTGGGCCCCCCCACTATCCTCTGTGCAGCTTCCCCGCCCGATCATTATGCAATTGTCTCCCTCCTCATCCGACAGCCCTCATCCATATTGAGCCAACCCAACGTCCATAGCTTACCCAGCTAAAAAAGTGGGATTTCCACCATCCCATGATGCTACGTGTCAACCGATGAGTGGAACCGAGCGGGCCCTCCTAAAACCCACCCGACGTCCATAAGCAATGCGATAGAAACTATTTACCACCCACCCGCCACATGACAAAATGACCACTATTCACCATGTACCTGTCAAAATTGAGTTTTCGTGCATAAAGCCAAAAAGCCCTAAATAATTTGTTTTCCATGGAATTTTAACTGTAAACCTATTTTCACATGCACGCCACCTGCGAAGGTAGAAGTCGTCAACCCATGTCCAATTGCACTCCAAAGACATCGTAGACCACCCAAAAAACCTTGCAGCCTATACAAAACCCCTTCAACCATCTGCAGTCATCAGTGACCCTGTTTAGAGCCATTTGGCCTCATTTCTAGGTATTTAAACCAGTTTTTCACCCACTACCCTGTCAATTTCAAAGAAACCAGTGATTGAGTATTCTTATTTAAATTTTAAATTAATTAAGGAATCTCAAGCAACCTATGTTTACTCTGTGTTGAACCACTGTTGCCCTAAAACCACTGCAAATTACCTCCCCCACTCTCAAATCCACAAGAACTGAGAATGGCTGCCCTAATCGCCATGGATGTGAGACCCATCTCTACACCCCACTTAGACATGCACCACCTCCCCCTGGCTGATAGGGATTTCCAGATAAAGGACAACTCTTTCAAAGAATCCCTGCTCAAAGTATACTCCCAAAGTAGGGATAGATACTTGAACCAGGCTAATGAAATTGGTTTGTGGGATTCCCATTGCCTATGTACCAGTTCCCCAGAGTCCACATTTTCCCATAAATTGTACATTATTGCCATGCCAACTATGTCCCCAGTCAAAAAGTAGTCATGTCCCCTAACCAGACCATACTTTTCACTATCACTACAATCTATAAATGAGATGCTACAACTCCAGCCTGGCCAAAACTTGACTCCCCTCTCAATTGGAGACTTGTTGGACTTATATCCCAAACTCAGCCCTGCAGGATTGGCCCAACTAATCCAAATCTTCATCGTAGAAGAGAAGTATACCCCCAAAGATCCCCCTCATATGTAGTAGCTTTATTTTCTCATTGGGACAGGAACATTGTGGATATGATATCTAGTGTTCTAGGTTATATCACCAGTGAATATATTGATGAGATTATTTTAGCCTCATGTCCATATGCACTCCAGGATAGCCTCCGGTTGTCATATATGACTATGCTCAGTTCATAGCTAATAAGATGCATGAACAGTTCCTCACAATGAGTAATGAGAGAGTCTTCAAATAGTCCTCAATCTTGTATCACCTTTTCCTATATTACTAGTTAGACAAATTCCCACTTGCAAAAATTGGACACCAAGGGCCAACCAAGATCAGTTATCTTTTGGACCGCATTGATTCATCAACATCCCTCCCCCTATTCATATAATGAATTCATATATTCCTTCATCCACCCTATGATTACCATGCTCAGTGGAAACCCTCCACTAAGAATCAGTCCTAAGATTAGGAGATCCCTTCATTTAAACATCAATCATTAGGTGGGAGATTGGTATTTGTACCAAAACCACATTGAGATTAGGATTTATGGCTGCGAGCTGGCCCCATACAAACTACATAAATACCTCCCAATGAGGTTATTTTCCCTGGAGTGCTACAGGTAGATATTAAATTCAGATGAGGTAAACTTTGGTAAAGCCAAAAAGAAAGCCCAGCTCAAGATCAAAGGCTAATTGGGTCCTTTTATTTCAAGTAGAGAAGCTAGAAAGGAGGCAGACCTAATCCTTCAGAGATTAAAATTAAAATAGAGCTTCATATGGAGATATGATCCCTTGGATTTCATCTACAAAAGAAGGCAAAAGAACAACATGGCTCCCTATATCCATCATCGCATCCCTGAGAGAGAAAAGTATGCCAACCAATTGTAATGGGTGGAAAACACTTTAGGGGATAGGGATAATACTAAAGTTGATGTGGAAAACACATTAATAGATCTAGAAAAAAAACTTGATGAGGGTTCTTTCCTACAAGTGCCAGAACAATCAGATAGGCCAGAACCATCAGAAGAACCAACAACTACTTCAAGTGCCTATCCAGTCATGCAAACTCCTCAAAATCAGAAGGTCCCACAAAGGAACAAAGAAGGGGCTTCCACATTAGGAATTCCTACTTCTAACGCACAGAAAGAGTCAAGCAAAAGGAAAAAGCCCAATCTAGCCTTTGAACAAGAGTTCATTGATGAATCAACTGAGGTCACCAACATAGAGATTCAAAGAAGCAAGCACATCACTCCATTTGGGAGTATGCAGGAGCCCTCCATATCACAGACTCAAATGTTGATGAAGCAGCAAATTGTTGAGGTATATTCCTCTAGAATGCCTACAGATGAGGACCAAGATATTATGGAAGGATACAAAGAGATCAAAGCTAGAAATGAGAGGATTTAGGCACAATCATATGCCCAATATCTGAAAAGACCCCCACTAGTCAAACAAGGCTAATGCCAGCCTTTGATATCAAAGAAGGGAAAATGTAGATGACATCTATCAAGCCAACCACTAAAAATCTAAGAGGAGCATCAGATTTCAATAAGGTGGACTTTGAAGTACTGGCAAGGGATATTCATCCCATTGACCATATTGAATTGCACAAGAAAACAGGGGAGATGATATACTCCACATTAACAGGGAAAGCCATTGCTTCCCACCAATTATAGAACTCCCTAAATAATATATTAGCACAATTTTAGTTGGAGAAGGCCTCCCCATAGGCCAAGGACAATAGATCAAGTCCTTAGAGGACTTAGTGATTGAATTGGAACACGATCCCAAAGATGTAAAAGCTACAGAGCATTTGATTAAAAATAAAAATGATGACATTTCTGCACTCAAGAAGTAGCTAAAGGTACCCCAACTGCATCACCCACAGGCAGAGGAAGTCCTAGAAGCACAACAAGGACATGAAGAGCTCATGGACTTGGCCCTGAAACTGAACGATCAAATCAAGGAGACAGAGAAGGAGTTGGACACTTTAATTTAGTCGAAGCAAAGTGACTTCGCCACAACTTCTAAAACTATCATCCCCACAATATCTATAGCAGTTCCTTCCATACTGGAAGCATCATTGGCACCCACAGCTCTACCTGCCACAACATTTCCAATAACACCAGAACCTACAACAACAAAAGGTACACAGGGAGAGAAAGCAATAGAATTAGTAAAATCCATGGAAGAGATTTATATCCAGGCTACAGAGATGAAGAGACTAAAGGAAATGGTAGCATGTGTGCAAAGTGATTGTAAACTTGCCCAACTCAAGCAAAAAGAAGAAACACAAAAGGCGCTAAGAATTGGTGAGAGAATCAAAATCCTGAGAAGGATTTAACACTACAGAAACCACTGGGACAAACCAAAGAAATTCTCTAGGCCAATATCATTGACTCTATCAATGATATTTGGCCATCAATTCAAGTTATATTTGAGCAGATAGAATTAGTGAAGATAGCTACTGATGTTATCCAAAAAGTAAAGGAAGAACTAAGGAATAAACTAGAGCATGCTAATCGACTCATCCACTTTCTAAACAGCAAGAACATATAACTCCATGAGCTTAACATAGAAGATAGGACTGAGGCCATTCTAGAGATTAGGAAGGTTCTTTCCAAAAGAAACCTTATGCTTAACTTAGAAGAGAAGTGCCATAACATGCAGATAGCCATTGATAGGTTCATGGTTAAGTTTTAGATTATTAGGTAGAAGGGTCTTCCCACTCTTATGGTCATTAATGACAAGCTCATGCCTCAGTTAGACTATGGAGATAGACTAACAAATCTGGCTAAGGAACAAGCAAGTTCTTCTGCCATTAAAGCCCTGCCAACAGGAAAAGTGTTACATGACACATTGGAGAACTTGTTTTTTCTAGAGCATGAGGTGAAACACTTGTTCCTCACTAAGCCAATTTTTGCAAAGTACACAGAGGTAGATGGAATCTACAAACGGATGATGAATGTAAAACTACCTGATCCGGAATGGTGGCAAAACATGACAGATTTATTGTAATCAATTTACATCATAAATTTATTGCACATTAAATGAAGGCAACCAGTTAAAACACGTAAAAGCAGAGCAGCAGGGTCAAGGAGTATCAGTTGAAAGATGAATGTGAAGAAGATTCCAGCCTAGAAATGATACAAATATCAGCCAACTTAAAGGGCTCCAACTTAACTGAAACAGATAACAACACCACAATAAAAGGGACAACATGAAGTAATTCAACATCCGTCTCTATCTTCATGTAAGAAGCTATTTTTATTCCTTAGATTAAGTCTCAAGTTGTTTTGAGATATTTTGTAAATATTTTTGTATATATACTTCATATTTCGAAGTATTAGTGTGGATTATTATACTTTCAATAGAATTTTGTTCAAAGGCTGTAAGAGCTTTTGTATCATTGGTTGGGCTAGCATGCTGGATTGATGAATAAAGGTCAGGTATTTCTTGGGATTCATGTGTAAAGCAGAGTACAAATGAGTAATTTTCTTGTGTTGTTTTATCTCCCTTAAGGTTTTTTCATAATCTTAAATGTTTCAGAAGTTTGAATGTTTAACTTGAATATTATTTCAGAATTTTCTTAATGACACTCTGTCTTATTATTATGCGTTCTTAATGTTTTCACTTAAACTATCTTAGCTAGGGAATTCTTAACTGCTCCTTAGCTCTGATAGTTTCTCCTCTGGTCTATAGTAAAGGATTCTTAAGTTCCCTTTACTCATGATTCACTATTGTTCCCCCATATTAGCCTTGGTTTGAGGATTCTTGATTGCACTCTCACCCTCGTTAAGACTCATTTCACCATTTAGTCCAAGGATTTATACTTCACTTTGCTATCTTGCCCCTTGAACATTCCCTTTAGTGATTTAACTCCAGTTTTTTTGCCCCTTCTTTGACTCCATTGCCCAATGGCCTAAAGGCATCAACCTATCATCTTGTTTTAAGGATTCCACCACCAGATCTTCATACAAATCAATAACCCCCCTGAACTCTAAAACTAGCCTAATATCTAAGAAAACATAACTAAATTATATAGAGAGATCCCTCTCTGAGCCATAGGTTGGCTAGAGCCTATGCTTAAAATTTGGTTTGTGGTTACCTCGAAGCCTTCCCTTCTTCCAAAACTTCTAAGGAAAAGTTTTTAGTGATAACATAATGGCAACTCCACTAGGGAAAAAAACCTCTATCTCCTAAAGCTTTAAGTAAATCTTAATTATCATCTTGAGCCCCTTAAAGTCAGTTTCTATAAAAGTTTTAAAATTTACACTAAAAAACATTTAAAAAGTTATAATTATGGCTACCAGGAAACTCATTATACCAGGGCCAACCTGGATCCAAACCCTGTAGTTATTGTTGATGATCCAGACAAAATTATAAGAAAATCCAAAAAAGAAGAGAGTTCAGCTGATAAAACACCATTAGTTAAAGCTAATTCTTGTCCCGATAAGTGGTTGTTTTTAGAAGATTTACATTTTGATGTGAAATTTGATATCTCGTTGTTTAGAACAAAATCTGAAAGTGTGCTTAATGAAACTGTTCTAGATCCTGATTTTATTCAAGACCTTGAAGTTCATAAAGCTAATAGATCAATCGACGAATATATTATGAATACTCGACTATCATCCATTGATACTGCACTAACTACTAAACTTTTTGCTCAATCCTCCAACGTTATTAATACCCCTTCCACCACTACCACACCATCCATTATTTCTACTACAGTTCATTCCACTGGCCCATTCATTCCACATCTCCTTATAGAACCTAAAATCTTGTTTCCACCTATAGACATTCCCACTTCACCCATTAGCCCTTCAAGTTCACTTATAAATACTTCCATCTCCCTTATACAGATAATTGTCCCTTTTATCCCAATTTCCTTTATAGAAACCCCTTCATCCACTGTTAATATTTCAGTTTCATTTGTAGATATTCCAACTTTAGCTGTTAATATTCCAAATTCCACTATTAATACCCTAGTTTCAATTGGCAATCTTTCATTTTCAACTGTAAGCACTGCTAGCTCATCCATCTCCATCTCAACCCAAAGTAATCTTCCCTTATCTCTAAGCCAAGCCAAGGCTTTAGCCATGGCCAATAGATATGCCCCTTTGGTGTTTCCTAGTTAGTCACATGACCTACCTCAGGACTATCAAAACAAAATTCAATTATTTGGGGCTACAAGCCTATACACTGCTCAACAAAATGTTAACAGAAAGAATGATTATTTTGAGTTACATGAGATAGATGATGGAGATGTAATAATGCGAATTTTTGCCCAAACATTAGCTGGGGAAGTTAGAAACTGGTTTAAAAACTTAGCTGATGGTAGTATTGTAGATATGACAAAATTTCATAGAATGTACATCGAGAGATGGGAAAGGAAGAATAACCCCTTGCAAATACTTTATGAGTATGAGAACATTAGGAGAGGTCCTTAAGAATGAGTTCAATATTACTGCACCAAGTTTAATACTACTTACAATGCCATCCTTGCCAACCTTAAGCCTCCTCCTGATCTCGCAATGATGAAGTTCCCTGATGGTTTTGACCTAGATATGGCCTACCAACTTAGGGAAAGAGAGCCTGCAACCCTAGAGAAAATCCAAACCAATGCAGTAAAAGTAGAGGCTAATATTTTAGCCAAAAAAGTCCAAGCAAAGATAGAAAGGAGAGTAGGATTTGCTAATGAAGATTCAATGTCTGATAGTAAAGTAGATCTTTTGGCCAAAACTGTAGAAGGAATCATGGATAGACTTGACAACCTAGATAAAAAAACATGGGATAATCAATAAGTACCCCCAGTTAGGAATGCTAATTTCAGAGAAACCGAAATCAAAACCAAAATAGAGGATCAAATGGACTTGATCAAAACATTAGACCCCATATTCAAGAAAACTATGCAGAATCATTTGATCCTGATGATGCCGAACAAGATACCCAAATCAATCTAATGGGATTAGATGATAAAAACCCTGTATTCCTCTCCCAGGATGACGAAGAATTGCATATGCTCCAACAGCTTCAAACCCAGTCTGGAGAGTCATTTGACTATAAATAGGGATATGACTCTGCCATATTTGAAGTGCACAAACAATGCAATTTGAGAAGTAAAAATAATGATGGTCCTCGTGACCAAACAAAGAAAGCAACGACAAATCAACCCAAAATAACAAATAAATTTCATGTTTTGGAAGTACTTAAAATCCTCCCTAGGCCAAACCAAAATCCCCCTAGTCCCATCATTGAAGAAATAACTGCCAACCAACCCTTGGTTGAGTAGCCATCCACATCAGTTCCATTTAAAGAACCAAAGAAAAGCACCCATAATGCCAGATCTGAATGTCCCCATAAGGAAATCCCAAGTAAACAAAAGGAAGATAATTCAACTCAAAACCTTTTTCCAAAGGTCTACAATCCTTTCTCGTTATTCAATTTGGGAGTAGAGATATCCAAGCTAAAAATTCAGTCCATTTGACTAAATTGGTTAAAAACGAAACTTACAAATCACAAGTAAATCAGACTGTGAACATTACTGAAAATGGAGACTTGGTTAGCTTGTTTGATGACAAACCAGAAATAATATTCAGACCAAATGCTAATGGAAAACCACAAGAAGGAGGAATTCTTCCCTTTTACATTATCCTTAATATTCATGATAAAATACTACACAATGCCATGTTAGATTCTAGGGCTTCTCACAACCTAATGCCAAAATCAGTAATGGAAAAATTGAAACTAGACATTATTAGACCTTACAAAGACTTGTTCTCCTTCGATTCCAGTCAAGTAGAATGTCTAGGGTTAATCAAAGATTTGTGTATTACTTTAGTCCAATATCTTGCCAAGAGCATCCTTATGGACATTGTAGTGGCTAATATCCCACCAAAATGTTGCATGTTGTTGTCCAGACCTTGGGGAGCCAAGCTTCAACGATCCCTCCAACTGGATATGTCATATGCCACAATTTCTATGTTTGGACAACCCAAGAAACTGTACAGAGAAGCTTTCATGAAATACATGGTAAACAGTCAAGATCGACCTCAAAATTATCCCATCTAGTCCATGCATTTAGATGTGGACTCCTTTATTATGTTCAACGTTGATCAAACACCAAACAAAACTCCTAATAGTGTTGTTGCAGAACCAAAAGAAATTACAATTTCCACTGCTAATGAATCTAAAGAAACTTTAGAATTGTGCAATAAAGAAAGTAATTAAGTTGCTAGAAATAAAAAGAAATGGGATACTGATGATGAGAACTATGTACATGAAATGTTATGGCATTTAGAATTCAATGGCTCTGTAAATAGGTTAGGAGCAGGAGCAGAAGTATGGATTTATAATTTAGAAAAAAATCACTCATAGGGCCATGCCTATAGGTTAAATTTTATATGTACCAATAATATGGCCGAATATGAGGCTTTGATTCTAGGTCTAAAGGTAGTTAGGAATGTAGGTGCTCAAAGAATTTCTGTCATAGGAGACTCAGAGCTAGATGTAAATTAGATTAAGGATGTATATATGACTAAAGACACTAGATTGGGTTATTATAGAGGAACCATTGTAGAAATACTCAATACTTTTCTAGAATCACAACTTCCAATAGTTCCTAGGAAGCATAATATGCAAGCCCATAGTTTAGCAATGTTTGCTAGTACCTTCAGGTTACCCTTCCAGCCTAACCATCAGTACACTGCTGAGGTCAGGCATAGACCTTCAATTCCAGATAATGTGTAGAACTGGCAATTATTCTCAAATGATAGATAGATAAACAACTTCTTAACTTTAGAAGAAGAATTTTCACAGAGTAACATAGACACTGATACATCCAGAGATCTTAACTCTAGGGATGAAGTAATAATAAATGAGCTAGAAGGTAATGAATTAGATAGTTTTAATCCTACTAAATTCACAAGGTTAGATATAGACAGCCTAGAACAGGTTGATATTAATGAAACAATTAATGATGAAAATGAAGTAATTAATCGCAAAGATAATTTCTTACCAAAAGTTTTAACCCCTCTGGAAGACTTATTCGATTCAAATGATGTTCCTAGGTAGCCTAAAATGGAACCATTAAAATCTGATATTGAAGAGTGTTATATAGGCACTGTAGACAATCCCAAGCTAATTAAACTGTCAACATCACTCCCCTTAACAGAAAAGGTGAAATATATTGAGTTATTGAAAGAATTCTAGCCTGTCTTTACTTGAAGCTATGAGGACCTTAAATCCTGTGACACCAACATCATCCAACACACAATTCCTCTCAAACAAAATGAAAAACGTTTCAAACAAAAGCTTAGGAGAACTAATCTTATCTTATTACCTTCAATAGAAAAAGAAATTAAGAGAATGTATGATGCCAAGATAATTGCACCAAAAAGGTTTTTTGAATGGGTCTCAAACTTGGTCCCAACTAGGAAGAAAAATGGTGAGATCAGACTCTATGTAGATCTCAGAAACCTGAATAAAGCATCACTTAAAGAAAAATACTCTCTTCCCAAAATGGACCACATATTACAAAGGGTAGTTTGATCAACCAGGATCTCATTACTGGATGGGTTTTCTGGTTATAATCAAATTTTGGTTCACCCTGACGACCAACCCAAGACTTCTTTCACTACTCCTTGGGGCACCTTTATGTATGTTAAAATGCCTTTCGGGCTAATGAATGTAGCAACCACTTTCTAGAGGGATATGGATATATCCTTTTCTAAAGAAATCCATGATTTCCTTGTGATATATCTTGATGATATCACTGTTTTCTCAAAATCAGACAATCAACATCTAGATCATCTAAGGCATGTCTTTATAAAATGCAGAAAGTATGGCATCTCCTTGAACCCCAAGAAATATTTTTTTGGATTAGAAGAAGGGAAATTGTTAGGACATATCATTTCTAAAGATGGCATAAGAATAGATCCTACAAGAATTGAAGCCATCTTGCTGATACAACACCCTAGGAATATCAAAGACTACAAGCCTTTTTAGGAAAGGTTAACTTCCTTAGAAGATTTATTTCTAACCTAGCAGAGTTAATTAGAGCACTAAATAACATGTTGAAAAAGTATTCGACCCTAAGGTGGACTATCAAAGTTAAGAAATCATTTGAAGACATCAAGCTAGCCTTGACAAAAGCCCTGATATTAGTTAGTCCCAAATTTGATAGAGATTTCAATTTGTTTTCCTTTGCTTCTAAGCATACAATAGCTGCAGTTTTACTGCAGAAAAATGACCAAGGATATGAGCAACCCATTGCTTTCTTTAGCAAAGCCTTAAGAGATGCTCCCTTAAAATACAACATAATGGAGAAACAAGCATTGGCTCTAGTCAAAGCTATCAAAAATTTTAGGGTATATATTTTGTATTCTCATATAGTAGCTTATGTTCCCAATTTTGTAGTCAAATACATACTAAATTAGGAAGGTCCTGATGGGAAAAGGGGAAAATGGATTGCTACTATCTTAGAGTATGATATAGAGATCAAACCTACAAAGTTAATCAAGGGCCAAGGCTTAGCTAAACATATGGCTGAGTTGAACTGTCAGGCCTTAGACATAAATTTTATTGTTGCACTAGATGAAGGAGGGGATATGGAGACTCCATTGATCAGTCAAGCCTTTGTTGATCACCATGGTATACTGATAGCACCAAAATTTTACAAAAGTTACAAGCTCCTCCTCGATTATCTAGAACCAAAGGTAGGTTTTTAAAAATGAAATCTTTGAAATTTTGTATATTTGATAATGCTTTGTTCTGGAAAGATCATGAAGGAATTATCATTAACTGTTTGTTAAAATATGAGGATAACAAAGTTATACAAGACTTTCATGCAGGTGACTGTGGTGGGCACCTCTATTGGAGAACCACTGCAGATAAAATCTTACGGGCAGGGTTCTATTGGCCAACTTTGTTCTATGATATCAAGAAATGTGTGACCTCTTGTCATAAGTGTCAAATTTTTGAATGAAAAAGAAAACTTCTGCCATTACCTCTTAAACCAATCACTACTAAAGTACCCTTTCAACAACGGGGTTTGGACTTCATTGGTGAAATCCGCCCATCCTCCTCTGCCCAACATAAGTGGATCCTCACAGCCACAAATTATTTCACAAAATGGATAGAGGCCATACCTTCAAGACAAGCCACAGATACTGTTATTATTAACTTCCTTGAAGCCAACATTCTATCTAGATTTGGATGTCCAACCAAGCTCATTAATGATAATGCAACAACTTTTAAATCCAAATGAATGATAGAATTCTGCAATAAGTTACCCTGGGTCATTCTACAGCCTACTACCCTCAAGGAAATGGACTTGCAAAATATTCAAATAAGAGCCTGGTGAACATCATTAAGAAGTTACTGGAATATAATAAGAAAACATGGAACAAGAAGTTAGTCAAAGCCTTATGGGCTAATAGACTGACCACCAAGAAGTCAATTGGTACATCCCCCTATCAGCTAGTGTATAGTATGGAAGCTAATTTTCCATCCTCTTTGGGAGTACCAGTGATGAAGATGCTCCAAGAATTGCAATCTAAACCAAATGATATATAGAGGAGAATAAACTAGTACATCCCCCTATCAACTGGTGTATAGTATGGAAGTTATTTTTCCATCCTCTTTGGGAGTACCAATGATGAATATTCTCCAAGAATTGCAATCTGAACCAAATGATATCTAGACGAGAATAAACTATACTATAGAGAAGAGGTCTACATTAGATCTCAACTTGTGCAGGAAAGGATCAAAACGATTTTTGATAGAAGGACCAAGGCAAATTATTTCTACTTAGGTGATAAAGTACTCGAGTGGGATTCGAGAAGGGAAGATAGAGGTAAGCATGGGAAATTTTATTTCCTATGGAAGGACCCCTATATCATCTATGCTTACAAAAGGAGCAATGCTTTCTTCCTTAAAGGACTAGATGGTACTGAGGAAGGAGGAGGACCAGTGAATGATCGAATGATTAAACACTATATTGAACCTAGTTACTGATTTCACTTATCATTTGTACATACTTTACTTTCAAAAGTCTAGAGTTGATTGGATGATGATTTTTGAAGTTGAAGCCCGGAGAGAAGGCCCTAAGCTTTAAAAGTTTTACCGTCATAAATAGTAATAATGCAGGAACATAAAAGGGAAATGTTCCAAGGTAATATCACATCAATTCGGAAGGCCATTAATCTACAAACTTCTTGACATTTTACCAGGAAATGCCATCCCCAAGTGGAGACACTGTTAGGTTCCTATACGAATAGGAGTCATAATTTTGAATGGCTAAGGTTAAGACTTGTAATATGCATATACCTTTGCTTTCTCAAAATGTTTTCCATATTCAAAAAATTAAATAATGTAAAGAGGGTATGTCCTAAAAGAATAATCAAAGGACAAAAAATAAAAATAAAAATAAAAATAAAAGATGAAAAAATATGAACCCCAAGAAAAGGAAAAAGACCATGAAAGTGAGCAAGCCAAAATTACACTCCTATTTAGTTTTATGCATAATAAAAGATTGTGTGTAACTTGTGATCCTTGCCATAATCCAAGATAGTCAAAATGTTTAAACTTGGCTATTTCATGTTTTCAATTTCATGTCTATAGGTAGAGAATAAAAATCTAGCCAAACAGTGTAACCTTGGCAGATAATTAGATAGGTAGAGTAAATAAAAGGAGCTCAACTATTTAATATGAGCCTTTGGATGTAATAAACTTAGATATAGTTATTTTACTACTCTAAAGAAAAACAATATTTGATAAGGGTTTTCTAGCTCAAATGTACCCTACTAAAGTGAAGTAAAAATGGTAGGATTAGTAGATGGGTAAGTAGGAGAAAAGTTGCAGAAATATGATGATTGATTAGATAAAGGCATATTTACCATTCTCATCATAAGAGCTCCATATATGAATGAGCAATCAGCCATGCAAATGGAATTCAAAGTCAATTAATTAACTTCCTCCATTCATTTCATCTTTTATTTAACTAATTCCCACAAATAAATTCCAAAGTGCTGAAAAACCTTTAAGTCAAAGAGGCTCAGAGCATTTCTCCGAATTTTGGTGGGACCGATCCCTCGGCTCAATGATTTATGGATATTAATGTACTAAATTCCCCCAACAAAAAGTCATATCCCTTCATTCCCCCTCATTTCCCTAATGAAACCCCTTTTCCTAAGGGTAAAGCACTATTCAACTAGGGAAAGTAATCACCCCCATGTAAAACCCCTTTTTCTAAAAAAAAAACCCACCAAAACACTTTAGCCTAAGTTATAATGCATATGTGCGGAAAGAAAACAAATCACTGAAAATACATTATGCTTAGCGCAATTCATTTCCAGCATTTTCATATTAACTTCTAACTTGTATATATTAATTCCCATTAAAATCCATTTCCCCGTATATATGTAACTCGTACATATTAATTAACCCTACACCTTAGTTTAAATATAAAACTATAATATATAAGTCAACCCACTAACTAATCGATCCATGATTATGTTAGGAAAAACCCCATTTAAATCCTCCATTAATCACCCCGATGGCTTAATCCCGTCTTAATCCATCATTAACCCTGTTACCGCCGCACTTAAGTGCCCGTTGGGCCCCCCCACTATCCTCCGTGTAGCTTCCTCACCCGATCACCATCTGATCATCTCCCTCCTCATCCAACAACCCTCATCCATATCCGGCCAACCCGACGTCCGTCCCTTACCCACTTGAAAAAGTGGTTTTTCCACTAGTCCCTAATGCTACGTGTCAGCTAATGAGTGGAATCAGGTGGCCCCTCCTTAAAACCACCCAACTTCCATAAGCGATGCAATAGAAACCATTTACCGCCTACCCACTACACAACAAAATGACCACTGTTCACCCTGTACCTGCCAAAATTGACTTTTCACGCATAAAGCCAAAAAGTCCCAAATCATTTGCTTTCACTGGAATTTTAACTGTAAACCTCTATTTGCATGCACACAATCTGCGAAGGTTGAAGCCATAAACCCACTTCCAATTGCACTCCAAAGATGCTACAAACCTCCCAGACAACCTTGCAACCTATACAAAACCCCTTCAACCATCTGCAGTCGCAAGATGCCCTGTTCAAATCCATTTGGCCTCATTTCTAGGTATTTAAACCAGTTTTTCACCCACTAACCTATCAAATTCAAAGAACCCAGTGATTGAATATTCTTAGTTAAGTTTAAGATTAATTAAGGAATCTCAAGTAACCTAAGCCTACTCTGTGCTGAACCACCATTGCCCTAAAAACACTGCAAATTACCTCCACCATTCTCAAATCCACAAGAACTGAGAATGGCTGCCCCAATTGCCATGGATGTGAGACACATCTCTACACCCCACTTAGACATGCACCACCACCCCCTGGCTGAAAGGGATTTCTAGATAAAAGACACCTCTATCTAAGAATCCATGCTTAAAGTATACTGCCAAAGTAGGGAGAGATACTTGAACTAGGGTGATGAAATTGGTCTGTGGGAGTCCAATTTTCCTATGTACCAGTTCCCCAGAGTCCACATTTTCCCAAAAATTGTACATTATTGTCATGCCAACTATGTCCCCAGTCAAAGAGCTATCATGTCCCCTAACCAAGCCATACTTTTCACTATCACTGCTAAATCTATAAATGAGATGCTACAGCTCCAGCCTGGCCAAAACTTGACTCCGCTCTCAATTGGAGACCTGTTGGACTTATATCCCAAACTCAGCCCTGCAAGATTGGCCTCATTAATCCAAACCTCCATCGTAGAAGAGAAGTATACCCCAAAATACCCCCCTCCATATGTAGCAGTTTTATTTTCTCCTTGTGCTAGAAATATTGTGGATATGATATCTAGCGTCCTGGGTTATACCAATAGTGAATATATTGATGAGATTATTTTAGCCTTCATGTCCATATACACTCCAGCATAGCCCCTTGCTATCATATATGACTATGCTCAATTCATAGCTAACAGGATGCATGAACAGTTCCTTAGAATGAGTAATGAGAGTCTTCAAATACTCGTCAATCTTGTATCACCTTTACCTATATTACCAGTCAGACAAACACCCACTTACCTTGCAAAAATTGGACACCAAGGGCCAACCAAGATCAGTTATCTTTTGGACCCCATTGATTCATCAACATCCCTGCCCCTATTCATATAATGAATTCATAGATTCCTTTGTCCACCCTATGATGACCATGCTCAGTGGAACCCCTCCACTAAGAATCAATCCTGAGATTAGGAGACTCCTTCATATAAACATCAATCATAGGGGTGGGAGATTGGTACTTGTACCAAAACCACACTGATATTAGGTTTTATGGCTGCGAGCTGGCCCCATACAAACTACCTAAATACCTCCCAATGAGGTTATTTTCCCTAGAGTACTACAAGCAAATAATAAATTCAGATGAGGTAAACTTTGTTAAGGCCAAAAAGAAAGCTCAGCTCAAGATCAAAGACCAATTGGGTCCTTTTATTTGTAATAGTAGAGAAGTTGGAAAGGAGGTAGACCTGATCCTTCTGAGATTAAAATTAAAACAGAGCTTCATATGGAGATATGATTCCTTGGAGTTCATCTACAAAAGAAGGAAAAAGAACAAGATGGCTCCCTAATCATTGCATCCCTAAGATAGAAAAGTATGCCAACCAATTGCAATGGGTGGAAAACACTTTAGAGGATAGGGATAATACTGAAGTTTTTGTGGAAAACACATTAATAGATCTGGAAAAACAACTTGATGAGGGTTATTTCCTGCAGGTGCCAAAACAGTCAGATAAGCCAGAACCATCAGAAAAACCAACAACTACTTCAAGTGCCCATCCAGTCATGCAAACTCCTCAAAATGAGGAGAAGGTCCCAAAAAGGAATAGAGAATGGGCTTCCACTTTATGAATGCCTAATTCTGATGTACAACAGGAGTCAAAGAAAAGGCAAAATCCCAATCTAGCCTCTGAGCAAGAGTTCATTGATGACTCAGCTGAGGTCACCAACACAAAGGTTGAAAGAAGTAGACCCATCACTCCATCTAGGAGTATGTAGGAGCCCTCCACATCACAGAATCAGATGTTGGTGAGGCAACAAAGTGTTGAGGTATCTTCCTTTAGAATGCCTACAGATAATGACCAAGATATTAAGGAAAGATACAAAGAGATCAAAGCCAGAAATGAGAGGCTTAAGGCCCAAACATATGCCCAATATCTGAAAATGACCCCCACTAATCAAACAAGGCTAATGTCAACCTTTGATATCAAAGAGGGGAAAATTCAAATGACACTTATCAAGCCAACCACTTAGTAGCTAAGAGCAGAATTAGATTTTAAAAAAGTGGAATTTGAAGTATTGGCAAGGGATATTCATCCCATTGACTAGATTGAACTGCACAAGCAAAGAGGGGAGATGATATACTCCACATTAACAGGGAAAGCCATTTCTACCCACCAATTACGGAACTCCCTAAACAATATATCAGCACAATTTTAGTTAGGGAAGGCCTCATCACAGCGAAGGATAATAGAATAAAGTCCTTAGAGGACTTAGTGATTGAATTGGGACACGATCTCAAAGATGTAAAAGCTACAAAGAAGCTGATTAAAAATAAAAATGATGACATTGCTGCACTCAAGAAGCAGCTAAAGATACCCCAGCTGCATCACCCATAGACAAAGGAAGTCCTAGAAGCACAAAATGGACATGAAGATCTCATGGACTTGGTCCTAAAACTGGACAATCAACTCAAGGAGACAGAGAAGGAGTTGGACACTTTAATTCAGTCGAAGAAAAGTGACTTGGCCACAACTTCTCAAACTATCATCCCCACGTTATCTACAGCAATTCCTTCCACACTAATAGCATCATTAGCACCCACAGCTCCACCTACCATAACATTGCCAGTAACAACAGAACCTATAGCAGCAACAAGTACACAGGGAGAGAAAGCAGTAGAATTAGTAAAAGCCATAGAAGAGATGGCTATCTAGGCTACAAAGATGAAGAGACTAAAGGAAAAGGTAGCAAGTCTGGAAACTAATTGTAAACTTGCCCAACTCCAGCTAAAAGAAGAAGCACAAAAGACACTGAGAATGGGTGAAAGAATCAAAATCATGGAGAAGGATTTAACACTACAGAAACCACTGGGATAAACCAAAGAAATTCTCTGGGCCAATATCATTTACTCTGTCAATGATATTTGGCCATCAATTCAAGTTATATTTGAGAAGACAAATTTAGTGAAGATATCTACTGAAGCTATCCAAAAAGTAAAGGAATAACTAGGCAATAAACCAAAGGATGACAATCAACTCATCCACTTTCTAAACAGCAAGAACAGATATGAACTCCATGAGATTAACATAGAAGATAGGAATCAAGCCATTCTAGAGATTACGAAGGTTCTTTCCAAAAGAAAATTTATGCTTAACTTTGAATAGAAGTACCATAACATGCAAATAGCCATTGATAGGTTCATGGCTAAGTTTTAGATTTTGAGGGAGAAGGGTCTTCCCAGTCCTATGGTCATCAATGACAAGCTCATGCCTCAACTAGACTATGGAGATAGACTAAGAAAATTGGCTAAGGAGCAAGAAATTTCTTCTATCACTAAAGCCTTGCCAATAGGCAAAGTGTTATATGACACATTGGAGAACTTGTTTTTTCTAGAGCATGAAGTGAAACACTTGTTCCTCACTACGACAAATTTTGCAAAGTACACAGAGGCAGATGAAATCTATAGAAGGATGATGAATTTAAAACTACCTAATGCGAAATGGTGGAAAAACATGATAGATTTATTGTAATAAATTTACATTAGAAAGTTACTGCACAGTAAATGAAGGCAACTAGTTAAAACAGGTAAAGTAGAGCAGCAAGGTCAAAGAGTAGCGGGGTCAAAAAGCATCAGTTGAAAGATGAAAGTGAAGAATATTTGAGTGTATAAATGATACAAATATTAGCCAACTTAAAGGGCTCCAACTTAATTGAAACAACGAGTAACACCACAATAAAAGGGACAGCATGAAGCAGTTCTACATCTATCTCTATCTTGATGAAAGAAGCTATTTTTATTCCTTAGTTTGTTTTGAGATATTTTGTAAATATTTTTGTATATATACTTCATGTTTTGAAGTATTAGTATGGATTCTTATACTTTCAATAGAATTTTGTTCAAAGACTATAAGAGCTTTTGCATCAGTGATTGGACCAGTAGGCTGTATTGATGAATAAAGATCAGATATTTCAAGGGGTTCATGTGTAAAGCAGAGTACCAATGAGTAATTTTCCTGTGTTGTTTTATCTCCCTTAAAGTTGCTTCATAATCTTAAATTTTTCAGAAATCTGAATGTTTAACTTGAATATTATTTCAAAATTTGCTTAACTGCACTTTGTCTTACTGATATACATTCTTAGCATTTTCTCTTAAACTATCATAGCTAGGGAATTCTTAACTGATCCTTAGCTCTCATAGTTTCTCCTCTGCTCTATAGTAAAGGATTCTTAAATTCCCTTTACTCATCATTCATTGTTTTTCCCCCATCTTAGCCTCGGTCTAAGGATTCTTGATTGCCCTCTTGCCCTCGTTAAGACTCATTTCACCATTTAGTCCAAGGATTTATACTTCTCTTTGCTATCTTGCCCCTTGAACATTCCCTTTAGTGATTTAACTCCAGCTTTGCTACCCCTTTTTTGACTCCATTGCCTAATGGCCTAAAGGCATCAACTTATTAGCCTGTTTTAAGGATTCCACCACTAGATCTTCATACAATTGAAGAACCCCCCTGAACTCTAGAACTAGCCTAATATCTAAGCAAACATAGCTAAATTATATAGAGAGATCCCTCTTTGAGCCAAAGGTTGGCTAGAGCCTATGCTTAAAAGTTGGTTTGTGGTTACCTCGAAGCCTTCCCTTCTTCCAAAACTTCTAAGGAAAAGTTTTGAGTGATAACAACATCCACATTTTATCAAACTCTAATGCACTGGTTAATTCATTAAGTAATTGTGTAAGATTGGAAATTATTGAATTAAGTTATCATTTTCAAAATTATGCATGTATGTAAATAATTCACATTAGTAGACCAAATATATAATTTTCACTCTCACAAAACTTTCAATTACCTTTTTAATTGTTCAAAAGTAAAACCATAATTTTGTATGTTTAATTGTCAATATGATGTTCATATGGAACTTGTGAATTATCATGCACTATTTGTGCTAGTATAATGTGTAGTTGTAGTAATTTGAGTGTCATAGGACATGTAACACTCCTAACCTTCTTGTTGAGGTAGCTCCGCTTTCATAAATATTGACACAACCAAAAACATACATAAACAATTTAACTAGAATATAGGATCATGTGTGTAGTAAAGCCATATTATCCAAAAACCATATAACAATGCCATGAAATACATTCCATGAAAAGATATGAAAATGTACATAGAAAATTTCAATTACTTATATGATAATTTTTTTTTTTTTTTTTTTTTTGTGAACCTCAAATGTTCCTCCCAACAATATACGTCATGCTCTAATTCTCTTAGTAGTTGGTCACTCCCAAATAGGGGTCGTGACTCCACTTTGAATAATCTTCTCAAGTTATGTACATCACTCATACCAAACACGATAGGGCCAAGGTGTCATACCCAACATACTCCAACTAGCCACCTCACATGCCCCATTAGTCTTTGTTGAGACCAACCAAGGATGTTTAGGGTCCTACCCTCACAAGTCTCGAGACACCCTCTAAGCCCTCACATAGAGAAGGTAACAAACTTGAAAAACTCCAACCCACAGGATCACATTCCCCATAAGTCCCTATATCATCCAACTAGGGATGTCTAGAGTCTTATATCTCTAGGACTTCCCAATGGCCTTACGAGCCTTAAGGTATCCTCAAGGCTCTCACTCAGGGACACTTGTCCCTTCACTCATTGATGATCCACTAAATAAGGGAAGACACCTTTTTATAGACATGTTTCCACTTTACCTCTATTTTTTTTCTTATAATATACTTTCTCATGAAGATACCTTTTCTTGTCATGGAGCCTCAACACCCCATGGCAAATAATGTGTCCTACTAAATGCTAATTCAATTAGGCTCACTAACCCAATGCTCACACAAACACTTTGGTCCTAAATTCATAAGTATATTGACCCAACGTCTTAATACATCATATATACAAAGACATGCGAGACCAAATAGGATTCTTGGGGCACTTTTAGAGGAATTCAATATTTGATATAGACACCAAATTATTGCGGCACTTTTGAAGGACCTTATGGAATAATCTGGGAAAAACATTGAGTTATATCTCAGCTTATTGTCCACAAACTGATGGAAAAAATGAGGCATTCAACTAAATTTTGGGAAATATTTTGAGAAGATTAGCTTGAGAGGATCCTAAATAATGGGATCATTTACTTTCTCACGTAGATTTTACCAATGATGAGCTCCAAATAGAAGTACAAGGATAAGTGCCTTCTAATCTTGTATGGTATGCATCCGAGGGAAGTTAATGAACTTAGAGATTTGGGAAAAGATGAAAAGAGAAGTGTAGATGGTGAATATTTTGCTACATCTATGCATGAGGTGCATGAGGAAGAAAAAGATAATCTATAGTAAATTAGTATTAAGTACAATGTTGGAGTTGATTTAAAGAAAGTGGAGGTGAACTTCGAGGTAGGAGTCTTGTGTTAACTCATCTCAGGTAGGAGAGATTTCCAAAGGGAAAATATAACAAAATGAAGCTAAAGAAGATATGACTTTGCAGGATCCTTAAGAATATTTTAGTTAATGCATATGAAATTGAATTACCGACAGGAGTACGCATATCTCCAATATTCAATGTGGCAAATGTGTATCCCTATCATGCCAGTGACATAAGACAAGTATCAAGTGATAGAGAGAAGAACCAGATTAAATGAAAGGAAAAATTACCAACATTAATTCCTTTAGAACATGAGAGGATTTTGGACAAAATATTTAGCAAGAAAACTTAAGGAAAGATGTATTTTGAGTACTTGGTGAAATGGAAGGATCATCCTATTGAAGATTCAAGTTGGATGACTACCACATTGTTAAACAAAAGCGACAGTACTATTGAAGACCTCATGGGCTTGAGTCCATGAATATTATGTTCCTTGGGAGTATGATGCAGGGGCGCCATTAAAAAAGGATACATGTTTGATTTATAGAATTCAAGAAATTTTCCGGTGGGAATTGGTTCCCATAGAATTAGTTAGTTTTTGTATATAAATTAGAACTTAACTTTTATGAATATAAATAGATAAAGCTACAAATGTATATATATATATATATATTATATATATATATATATATATATATATATATATATATATTATATATATATATTATATATAACACTTCGAGAGGAAAAAACAATGGATGAAAATATAAAAAACCAATGAATTTTGGCTAGCCAAATATCTAGGACATTAAATGTAATTTTATGGTCACAAAAAGAGGATCAATTTTCACTCTTTGTATTCGACAAAAATTTGGTGTAATATGTTATCTTTCATGTTAAACAATACTAATAAAAATTACTTATGTGTATGTTGCAAAAAATGTATTAAATTGTTATGGTTATGAGTCAATGTGCAATGATGGCCTTGCATGTATTTGACATTTGATTTGTTCTTATTAAAGTTTATTGTTGTGCATTATTATTGTAATTTCAGGCTTCACATCATAATCACTTTCTTATTGATATGAACATTGTAAATTGAAGGAACCAGACATGAATTATTTCCATGATTGTGTATTGAATTAAATTTAATGCATATAAGTGAAGCAAGTAACAAATTAGATCTGGAAATCTATGAGTGTGGAATTGGTTTGAGGATATAAAATATGTTATCCACTTGCGCAGTAAATGTAAACTGGACCGAGCATGTTTGATGACCGTGGTTTGGAGTTTGTTCTTGATTATTTTAAAGGGAGAACTGTTAATTCTATTGTGAAATTGAAAGTATAAACTAGCTTGCACCAAGTGTGTTGTTAGAGCTATTCATGTTCGATTGTCTTGCATATCTAGGTAATCTGATTGTTCCTTGATGGTAGCAATACCTTCACCTTTTATGAAAGTGAAATTGGAGTCATATGTACCTTGGATTTTTTTTAAAAGGGAAAAGGTAAAGCATACAAAAATTATCATGCATACTCATATATTATAATACCAATTTTGATTACCAAAGATTTTTGGTGTGCCCTTGAGTGGTAAATATGAATCCATTTCAAATTCTTAGAATTAAATGAAAAAATAACTTCCATACAACGGTAAAGAGAGTTGGACCTACAACATTCAACTTGTATCTAAAGCAAAGACTATGCAGAAATATGTGAACAATCCCTGAGGAAAATGCATAGTCATGTTCTACAAAAAGAAGAGAAATATTTGTTTTTACAATGTCATTTTCATTTGGTGAAGATTGTAAAATATAAAGTGATTAAATGAATGAGAGAATATAATAGGACGAGAAATTCAAAGCAACAAAAAGATTTGTTTGACGTCTATTTGAAAGATTTGGAAGCTAAAAGAAAGAAGAATTCCTTGGCATTAATATGCATAAAGGAATGCATCAGTGACAACCTTTATCCCCTCATTGCAGATGAAAATGCCCCAAAGGGGGCTTGGAATATCCTTGAGAGGATTTATGGTGTAATTGGGAGTAATCAAGTTAAATATAGTAGTGCTGCACAACCTACTATAGAAATCCTTGAAGATGGAAAGTAAAGTAGGTATATGACAATATATCTATAGAGATATGAAGAGTTTGGTGAATACCACTTGAAAGTGGATGACAATGATGATGGTGTGTTACTAGCAATAGTTGAATTTGCCATCGATAAAGCTACCAATGTAGCAGCAAGTGGTATGGTGGATCTAGAAATTAAAGTTGTTGATGTTAACCTTGATGAAGAAAAATTAATTAGTGATGAGTGGTTGCACATGATGCAATGAAAACATCTCATTTGTATGTTGTTATTTACTAAGAAAAGCCCAATTGTGTCTAGAAGAAAAGTTGAAGACAACTGGTTTGTAGTATCATATGTTTGTAAAGAAATGGAAAATAAAGATTATGATGTAATGTTGGAGGCAGAGAAGGAAGAGGAAAAGGAGAAAACTCTCATTGGAATGTTGAAAGAAGAGAATCAATATGGTTCCACAGATGTTTTCTCATATAATCTTATTGTTCAATTTGATTGTGTAGGTCAACAGGATGATTGTCTTCCATCTGTAATGAAAGGAGATAATGAAGAAAATGATATGGAAAAAAAAACAAAAATTGAAGAAGAAATGAGGTTCCTTGAAGCATGCTTGAAACACCATGGTTTGATGAAGTCTAGACAGAACTTGCGGTAATGAATGCTGAAGACAACATGGACAATGTAGAAAATGAAAAATTTAATGAAATTTTCGTATATTGGAGTCTTGAAGAGATTAAACATTATTATGGATTGATAAGGGAACTTTTCAATGAACAAGAAACTATTGATGATGAATGTGAACTTATTGAAAAAGGAGTTGGAATGGATTGGTGTTATCCTAGTTACAGTAAGAAGCAATATCTAAAGTTCATGATCTAGAGTAGGATGAAGAAGAAACATGTTGAAAGTGTCAGAGATTGGAAAAACAAATTCAAGAATAACTTTCATCAATATGTTGAAGCACAGAAATCAAAACAAAATATTTGAATGAGACTCAGACCAACACACATCTTAGTTTAAATTTGTTTTTGTCAAGTTGTAATGGACAATAGATCTAGCTATATCTTTCTAATCTTTGAAATGTTTTTGGTTGTAATTAAGGACGAGTGTTGGAAGAAGTAATTCCAACCACCACTTACGTGTCTTAGTTGTAATATTTAGTTTTATATCATTTCAGTTAGTTGAGTTCTAGTTCAGACTTACTATAGCTATTTATTGTTGATGTTCCTTTTTCTTCTATGTAATCTATTTCACTATTACTTAATAATGAAAAGAGTAGCTCGCTCCACTTCTATTTTTAGTTTATTCTTCTCAATTTTTGTCATGTCTTTGATGTAAAAGAAATTATTTTCCTTACTAACTATCCTTGAATATTCAATTATTATATTTAATTTGGTGAATTATCAGTGGATTCCTCGCATCTAATAAAAAAAAAGTATAACCTCCCAAAGATATATGAATCTTAAATCTAAAACATATACAAATTTGAGCATGGTCTTGAACACAAAGCCATTCCACCAAATAATCTATCTCTTTTCCTTCTTTAAAGTTTAAAGATAAAAAAAACAACCCCAAATACATATTATGAGCATTAACTCATGAAATTCAATAACAGATACGTACTTCAGTATCAACTCAAATGTTTTGATCATCTGAGGTCTAACAGAAGGCACTGCGAAATATTTAGCCAAGGACAACTTGCCTAGACCCTGAGATCAATATTGACATAAAATGGTGTTAGCAAGTCATCCTTGGCTAAAAAAATAGACTTGCCCCCTTCATGCAAGTGCATAGATAACAAGATAATGAGTGCAACTCCATCCATGAAGCCCATAATAATGTGACTTTTCCAAACGAAAAAGAAAGACAACATTTCTAAGGTAAGAAGACTGGAAATATTCTCTATAAATAAGGAAAAGAGAATCCATCTAAGATAGACAACTTTTCTGGCATTTAAAGAGCTAGAAATATTTGAGCGAATCAAAAAGTTGAAAAATAACATGAAATCAAATAATATGAGTGTGGCCGTCAATAATAGCATTCTAATCTCATTAGGATTAAGTTGCGCAGGACGTGAATATGATAGCTTCCAATCAACCTCCAATTGTTAGTGTTTTATTGGTGGAGTGGTGAGAAGGATTGTTGCCATCCTCCCTATGGATCCCTGAGCTTATCTTGATTGTTGATTATCTGAATATGTGGAAATCAGGCAGACATGAGGGTGGTCAAAAAATTGATTGCACCCATGTCCGTCTGATTGCCGAATATTCGATGAATTAGCTGAATATTCGAGGAATTGGCAATTGAGATAAAGATGCCCAATTTGGATTCACTAGTTGTAACATGTTTACTTTCCAAGAGCTTCTTATAATGTAATGTATTAAGATTGTCTTTCTAGATTCATTCCTTAATGGCAAACATGACGAACATGACGTACACCCTAGAAGCACTTAAAACACTTTGTCAATATATTGATTGATAAAAGTGGAATTATTATATAGCATATAAATATACACATCCTTGAACTAACCTTATTATTTCTATGAATTCCACTCTACATATGGCTATATAGCTAACTTCAAGGGAAATGATGTTTTATAACCTACTTCCATATTTTTCATCCATTTTAATTAGAACAATTTCCAGGTGAGGGGTTCTTCTTTTTGGCTGGTGACTAATGGAGAGAAAGGATTCTTGAGGCGCAATTAAGTAAAAAAGGAAAATATATTTTCTTATCTTCCAATTGATTGGGTGAAAGAAGCTTCGTTGAAGAGCTGGCAAAGAAGTTCATGTTAATAATTGTCAAAGTCCACTATGAGTATGAGTCAACCATGTGATTGAGTCACTTGATGATTGGGTTGGGTTCATCCACCATAGTAGTGAATATGTAACTATATGAATCACGACAATAAAGTCTGTATATATATGATCATGAATGTATTATAATTAATAATGATTAGTAATGACTAGTTTCAGATAATAAAAGGTACTTATGGTTGGTTCTTTTGTTACTTTCTCGTTGACATGTTTTTATGTGTGTTTGTGTATCTTGTATAAATTGTATACATCATGTTATGTATATGTCATACTAGTAACTATTACGTGAAATTTTTTTAATTATGGTTTTGAAATGTTTTTATTATAATTTCATACATGTATGAATGTTAAGTAGAGTATATATTCAAAAACTATAGTATTGAAAATTAGAAAATTTAGTGAATAACATTTGCAAAGGATAGGGTTATATTGATAAATTTTGAAAGTAGATTATTATTATTGATAAGTATTTTATTTACCCAATTTAATGATATAATAAATACAAAAGTATTAGGCTTAAGATAGTATCATTATATTAGCTAACTAGTTATCGGTTTAGACAATATGTCAACAACAAACCAATATTTTGTTGAAGAGAATCTTTCACATCTAACTAGTTCCAACCACACCCTAAAAGCTAGGAAGAGACTCTTCATGTAGAGACTAGTTGTACATAATAATGATCAATAATTCTAACAATGAGAAATGATCACATTGATAAGGCATCTAGGAGTTACATAGTCTAACACTAAACCTTAAAAAATACTTCTATTAGTCTTCACTGGTTGAGGTGTTCAACTTCTTCTCCTCTACAACAAATCCTTCACTATGACTTGAAAAACATCTTCAATATAATAGTCTACCTCTCTTCCAACCTAATGCTTTCACTTCATACCTCCATCATGCACACATCACCAAATTGTTAATTTCCATATAAAGAAACAATCATCCACTCGAATGCATGCTTACCAGACCATTGAAAACATTATTTCACTAGGATGTCCTTCATGTATATGATTCATTCAATCTATTTATGAAATACCCCTAAATGTTAAAATTTGCCTCTAGAATTTAAAATCAACAATATGTTCCACTCATAGAGTATCTAGTCAACACATGGACCAATCCTCCTAGTGTTAAATAAAACTAGAGATTATTTCACTATACTGGGGAAGTTATTGAAGTCATCAAGGACATGTTAAAAAGGGTTCTGCATGCCCCTTTATATATTACATTGATATGCGTTTTACATGTTACATACATAGATACATGTAGATTATATACTCCATACCATTGAGAGACTAGGTAAAAATAAATTCAAGGACCAAATACATCAAATCAAAACTTGACATACATACTTGCCTACAAATACAATGTGTGACTTACATTTCTATTTGATCTTAATTCTCTTATTATTCCAAATAACCCATACTTTTACCTAGTTTGTTCACCATCGTCTAATCTAGATTATTATTTCTCTAACAAATATCCTCTACTACCACCAAAACACCTCCACAAGCACTATAGCATATCTTCCTTGTTGCAAAATTTTCATTCCATTTTGAATGTTTATTCTACAATCCACACTTGGTTTTTTCAAGTGAGAACAATGCAAATTACTTCCACCTCAAATTTTATCCATGCTTCTTCCTTCACTTGAAGAATTGCCATCACATACAAGCTAGAAACCAATCATATCATTGATACCTTATATTATCCAGAAAATCTATTATACACCATGGCCTAACATCAATCTAACCATGATGAATTTGTAATTGACCATCTTATGGATCTAATTCCATCTACTGAGATCCACGGGTGCCATAATCTATACTTATCTAGGAAAGTAGTTTGGATAAGGGATGTATCATTCAAAACTTAAAGTGAAGCATTCAACAAAAAGTTCATGGATAAAGATATATCTAGATCTCATTTGTGGCTATAAAACGTCTTACAAGGGAGATTAAGGAATGATTTTTACATCACAAAACATCGTGGCACCACAAGTTACGAGGAAGAGTTAATGTCATGCATTATAGGAAAATTATCCTCCTCAGGCATCATGCACATACTTGGCATATTTAACTAGATCTTCTACATCTCTGTTCCATATTTGTCTTACATATTTAGCTTTAACTTGTCGTTTCTTAGAGTTTCCAACTCTAACCAAATGACTACACCTGGATATTGGGATACCTAAAATCAATATCTAATTTTTGTGAATTCAGATAATATTAGAAGGATTCAAATCGGGGACCTATGTCCTTGTTTCCCTTATTTTCACTAATGTATTCTACATGGATAATACACTAAAATAATGTCTCATTATGAGACACCACCCTTTACTAAATTGGGGACTATTTTGTCATTGTTTTTGCTGCAATTTTTCACACACCAATAGCCATAATCACTATGAATATCTTTGCAACCTCGTAGATCTGGTTCCAACACTTATATGACTTTCCTCTCAACATCCTAATACATCATATATACAAAGACATGCAGGACCCAATGGCATTCTTGGGCCACTTTCGAAGGAATTTAATAATTGATATAGACACCAAATTATTGGGGCACTTTTGAAGGACCTTATGGAATAATTTGGGCAAAACATTGAGTTATATATCAGCTTATTGTCCAACAACTAATCGAAAAAATGAGGCATTTAACTGAATTTTGGGAAATATTGTGAGAAGATTAGCTTGAGAGGATCCCAAATAATGGGATAATTTACTTTCTCACTGATTCGAATTGGAATCCATGAAAATTATCAAAATTCTATGACTGTATCAAATCATGACAGACTTCAAAACTTGTGAATAAAGAGCTATCAGGAAGACCTCTGGACAGTGGTAGTTTGTAGCCAGCAAGGAATGACGAGGACCTCGGTCAAAGAGCACTGACTGAGGCCCATGGATGCCATGCAGGATTCAAACTAGCAGTTAGGAAGTCTGGATTAGAAAGTAGAGGTCGTTTCTAATGCATGATTAGCTAATCATGCATCGCTAGGCAAAAACCTCGAGAAGGAAAAGCCCCAAAGCACTCAGTCGCATGGGAAGCCAGGAAATTATAGGGAAAGTGCTAAAGCAAGAGGCGGGCCCCGTACTCCAAAACAAGAAAATATCGGAGGCATGTTGGGTGGTAAGCGGATTTGGCAAGAGAACGAGCGATTCCATACATTGCACGATGCGTGTCCAGTAGATGAGAGAGAAAACCACCTCTCATCGTGGGCTAATGGTTGAGCAAGTCAACCGCATGATAAGAGTAGACATCGTAGGATCTGGGGCTCCAAATTGGACGACAGAGATTGTGCTCGATGAGAAACTAAATTTGAAGGCAAAATAAGCTACAACACATAAAGTTTGAAGTCTGATGTGACCACTGAGTTAACGGATGAATCATTGCACATCATAACTGAAATACTGAACCATTAAGGAAGAGCTGGCGCAGTTCGTGAGAGGACAAGTGGCCACTTCCCTGTGAGACATTGGTGATGATTCAAAGGCAGGGAACTATAAACGAATACCAACAGGAAATCCAAAGGGGTGAAAGAGGAAGCAAACAACCATGAGACAAATTGGCTTTAAGCCTTGAACAGACAGAGAATAGAATGAAGGAGGAGAATAGAGACAAGAAAGAAAGAGGAAGTGAACCAAGAAGCAGAAAACAGAGAGCCGAGCTAACCTATAGAGTTAAGGCAGCATCGGGCAGACAAAACGAGGCTTGAAAGGTTCAAGCAATCCTCGTGAGGATATCTGTCAGGAATTGAGCACCACATTGGACTCATCCCATTAAAGACTAGAGAGGTCGAGACTTGGTAAGGAAAGAGTCTGTGCACTCTAGTGGCTTGGGGAATCCAAGAACCACCCTACTGAGCATCATCTCTTTCAGGAGACTCAAATTGAGCTCCTCATTGTAAAAACTCTACTTTAAAGACATAATAAGAAAAGGCCACCATTGAAAGATGGACTAGAGACATAGCCCAGGAGGATTGGGTGAAATCCTTGTTAATTTGTTCTATTCTTGGATTTACTTACTGTGTTTCTCTTACTATTTTCCATTTTCCAGTGTCTGTGTATTTTGCAATATGATCGATCTATTACCTACGATAACATAGACACACACCAACTCATGAATCTGTAATACCTTCATTCGTTAATTAATTAACTGAGATCACTTACGAGTGATTTTTAGATCAAGTGGTATTAGAGCTCAAGGTTGTTAACATTAGACAAGCTGTGTTGGATTTAGTTGTTGAATGCTAACTAGATCAAAGCTCAAATTAGGAGAAGGAGAGTTGGTCGAAACTAATCTTGAAATTATGAAAGTCTATACTTGAAAGACAATGTCAGAGGAAGCTCTATGTGGCCAGACCCTCAATTCATATATATTTTCCTAGCCATAAATTCCATGGTAGAGGAAATGCATAGGGACTCTGGAAAACACAAGGATGAATATTCATCAGGCTCCAAACAAGACAAAGGATAAGATGAGTCTCACCTCCATGACCACTCAAAAGGAAAAGGGAAAGAAGAAAGCTTTCTCACACCTCCTAATAGCCCTGAACATAAAAAGAAAGCATATTTGATTAAACTAGATGTCAAATTTGATTTACCTATATATGATGGAGAGTTGAATGCAGAAAAGCTGGACAATTGGATTAGACAAATTGATGTTTATTTCAGAGTGAAGAATACCTATTCAGACAAGAGCAAGATTCAGCTAGAAAGCCTACGCTTTGGAGGCACTACCTTGGTTTGGTGGGAAGGCAAGATCCAAGCTAACCTGAAGAGACATGGTAAGTCTATCTCTGTCTGGAGAAAATTTGTTTATGCAATCAAAAATCAGTTCTATCCATTGGCCTACATGCAAAAATCCATGATGAGTTGGCAAACTCTTCGACAGTTGAAAGGGCAAAGTGTATAGGGATACACTCAAGAATTTAGAAAGAGAGAATTGATTCAAGGAATCTCATTGGACTCACCCTGAGACACTATTGAAGTACATTGGTGGTCTACACAGCTACATGAGGCACGCTATCCTCATGTTTAATCCCACTAGCATAGATGAGGTATATGTATAAGCTACTCATCTAGAAGCTAGAAGAAAGAATGGAAGTCTAGAAGTTGGGGGATCATCCCAACCCACAGCAAGAAAGAATAAAGAGAAAAGAAAGCATAAATGGAAAGCAAGGAAGGCTAACACTACAGAAAATAGAAAGGTTTCATGCACTCACCGTAAAAAGGATGGGCATGATGACAAGCACTGTTGGATTCTGCATCCGGAGCTAAGACCTAAGAAGTTCGAGGGCAAGAAGAAGAAGACTATTGCAGCTATTCAGAAAGATTTGGGGTTAGACTCAGGAGATGAAACAACTATTGCAGCCACAAGTATAAGAGGTACGAATTCTGAAGCATCTACTAGTAATTCTGCACAATCTACTATTGATGAAGAAAATGAAAGAAAAATACATGAGTTTTTCCATATTCGAGTTATTTCCAAACACCAAAAGATTGATACTTTGTTTGATAGTGGCTCACAAGTAAATTTAATTTCTCAAGCAATTGTAAAGAAGTTGGGATTAGTGACTACACCTCACAAGAAACCATACCCATTAGGATGGTTAAATGATAAAGCACAACTACAAGTGACTAGACAATCCAAACTCAAGTTTTCTTATAGGTCAGGATTTGTACATGAGGTTGAGTTAGACATAATTCCTTTGGATATATGTGGAATTGTTTTAGGAAGTCCTTACTTGTATGACAGAAAAGCTATTTTCTATAGAGTTGAGAACAAGTATGTACTTGTTAAATATGGAATCGAATACTCTGTAAGAGCTCATAAGCTCTAGAATAATTATACTCTTTGTTAGGCCCCTATACTACTAGTGTAACCCCTTATTGTTATTAGTACAACCCACTTATTATATTGAAGTACCCATGTAGTGCCCATATTGTTACTATTGTGCCCCATAGAAGCCCACTATTGTTATTATTGTGCCCTTACATTATTATTGTTATGTAGGCTCTGATTATGTTATGAGCCCTTAGACTCCTATATATAGAAAGGAGGTCTTTTCATTTGTATCATCCAAGAATTGTTCATTTATGTAATGTAAAGGAGGTTGCCCCCTCGAAGAGGCTGAATTCTAAGGCGTTGATCTATCTTTTCTATCTTTTCTTGAGCTAGTTTCATAACAAACTTGTTCCCTCGACCTCTGTCCTCGCGTTCTGTTGATCCTCTAGATTGTACTATCTTGTGTTCTCCCATTCCGAACTCCTCACTTGTTGTGAATGAGGATCAACTTGTCGATGGAGCTGGTGTTATGCAGCTAGCCTGCACCATCATTCATGATGAGTGTGTGTGGGACTCTAAAGAAAAGCCCACAGTGAAGGATGACTCCCTTCTAGCCGTGCCTCATCTGCTTCATCCTGACATCCCTTGTGAATTTGCCACTACTTATTTCTTTTGTGAAAACTCATTTCCGAATGCTTATACTTCTGATCATTCACAGGACAACTCGGATGTCAGTCTGTCATTACAGTGTGGAGAGGACACATCTTCCTCAGAAAATCCATTCAATCTGTCATTTATATTTCTTAAGACTGTCAAGTCACTTCAGCCTGAGCTAATGGTTATGTCAGGTCCTCGCTGTCCTAAGGTTGGTTTCATTTCTAGTCAGGAAATTTTTGAAACCCTTAAGGCTCCTCATTACTCTCTGCTTTGCATTGAAGATCAACCAAACACCCAGATTTTGCTTCCTCCACTCGAAGTACACGATCCCATCACTCATGCGTTGGAGGAATCTTACATAGCAAGCACACATGCACAACACAAGTGGTCTACCTTTCTCATGTTTTCTTGCATGTCACAATCAAGAGAATGCATATACTCAACATCTGCACGCAGTGTAGCAGAACATCATTGCAACACCACAGAATGCATGTCATGCACTTTCATTCATCTTTGTTCTATGGTCACTTGTAAGAACATAGTGTGTTTGTCTTCACTGTTATATCTTTCTTATTTGTTGGTTCACACAATTGTCTTGTTCGTGAGCCATGCCTTCACCAACATGGATAGACCAATGTGCCGGTGGCTGCATTGAAAGTATCACTTCACGTGAGATTACCCATGTACTATTAGCTTAGGAGTAGGAATAGTGTTTGCTTTTGAGTTGTTTGCTTGCATGCTTGTTTTGTTACTTTGTTTGTTTGTTTATTTGTCTACTTGCTTGTTTGCTTACTTTCCTTGCTTTTGCTTTTGCTTTGCTTTGTTGTTTGTTAGTTTTCTTGTTTCATTTCATAGGATAGTTTTGCATGAAACCATGTATGACCCTTGAAGCAATCTGGGTAAAGCATAAGAGGCCTTGTGCTACTATCACTACTTGGTTATCTGTCATCCTACCTCTGTATGAAGAAATTGTTACTTTCAGTCCATGATACATCGATGGAAAATACATATTGTTCGAAGTGAACCTTGGTGAAAACACAATGCTTGTGCACTAAATAGTGTCACCTACTTAGTCGGTTCTTTTTGGGTTAACCCTTGTCAACTCAGTCAAGTAGAGTAAGGGGGGGGAAACCTTAATAGGCACGTTAGAGGTATAATAAACTACTTCTCCTAAAGATGAACCACATTAGCTGGTTCGAAACGTCGACCCAATGTCAACGATGTGATTAATCTGAAAGACTGATATATACATTATGGATCACAAAAGTCTTATATCTAGAACTACTTCTCTACTAGAACAACCTCTTCTACTCTCAATAAGTTAGGATCCCTCTTCCACCTCTAAAATGAATAAGTATTATACATATTTACTAAGATGAAAAATAAAAATAAAAAATGAAAAATGGAAAAAGTTTGAAAAAATGAAAATGAATAAGGTCAAAGAAGAGAAAGGCTTCCTGGATAGAGAGGTGATGCAAGTAACTCCATCGAGGTACTGACCAGGCTCGCTAGCAGCAGAGCTATGCTTGTGTTCTTGTGTGACTCTGCCGGGGTACTGTCTAGGCCTGCTCGTAGCGAAGCAACACTAGAGATGAAACTAAGACTCTGACGACTATAAAACTTGTGCACCAATATACCCCTCAACCCTAATCGAAACAACTGTGTTGCCTTGGCTTGGAATGTGTATCAATCGACCAAGAGCTTGGTAGATACTACATCTTACAATCAAGCTATTGTGGAAATCAAGAGGAGTTGAGAACTGAACAATACTTTCAGAGGTGTTAGACTTGTTTTTCACAAACAAGGTCCATCTAGAGAGATGGAGTTCTACCAGTGTGTCGCTAAGTGTTGTAGTGGCTACAACCACCCTCCAAAATTTTGCCTTAGCTTCATTTTGGAGCCTCCCTTCAAACCTTCATAGAAGCTTGCCTTGCTTCATCAAGATCACAAGCTTCAGTATTTTTCTTGCACAAAGGCAGCCTATCGATCACAACTCGACTTGGTCCAGCCGCAAGCTGAGCAGCTCCCTAAAGATTTTCCATAATTCTAAAGGGAAACCAAACTTCCCTCCAGAAACTGCGCAATCCTGAGTGGCAGCTTGCTGGGCTCCAGAATTATGCAATTATTCCAGTCAACCCTCATAGAGAAAATTGTGCAATTTTCCCTAGCAGGGCTGCTCAGCCCAGAATTTGTGAAAATCTGGGCAGCAGTTAACTTCTCTGCCCAGAAATTGTGCAAATATCCTGGGCAATCATCCCAGCTCCTAGTTAGAAATGCGCATTTCCTTCAAACATTCGAACAACCTCTTGCATGTGTAGCTGAGTTGACTGGTTCCCTCCGAGACCAAGCAAAACAGACTTACATGCATGGGATGCTTCTCCCAAGGCAGCATGCAAAGGCATCCCCTGTTTCGGGGATCTATGTTTAGTAGTTGGAGGTTACATGCAAGGATCATTTTAGAGACCTCCCACCAAGTGTCGCTTTCCCTAGATTTGTGGCATGCGTGTCACAACCTCGATGTTATCAAATTTCATCAACTGGAAGTTGTAAATCTCATTGTTCACATCAACCTTGAAGCTCTGACATCCCACATCACATCTAGGAGCATTTAGCACATTCAACGCCACTGTTTTGGGGTAAGCCCGCTTTCCATGCCTTGTGCGGCATTTCTGCCACTTTTTGTGTTTTCACTTGTGTGAGTATTGTTTTATTTATTTCTTTTAACACTTGCTATCGTTTACATGTATACTAGCTTGTCCTAGCATTGTTTCAGTTTTCGTTGCTATCCCACTATTGTCACATGCATGAAATTGTTTTCATGAACAATCGTCGATTTGGTGACTTGCCTCACCCACATACATATTGTTTCATTTTCTGAATCTGTCATTCACTGTTTGCATGCATGATCATTCACTTATGCTTGCATTTAGTATCACCATGCATTTGCACTCACATTCACTTTCAGTTGCCTGTCGGCAAGTCTGGGTAGCCTTGGCCCAGACTCTGCCCCACTAAGAGCCTCGCCAAGACAACATTGCCTAATCCTGAGAGGGAAGACTTTGTCTTCCTCTCAGGAAGTGCGCATTTCTGCCCAAGCACTGTCCTCCAAGACTATTTTGCGCATTTCTGAGGGAGAGTGACTGTTGGCCCAGAAAATTGCCCAATGCAGTCATTGAGCCTATAACCATTGCTAGCTGAGATTGCACATTACACAATTCCAGCAGTCAGCAGCCAGAATGGACTATGCATTGTGTAGTTCCTGTAGTCATTCAGTCTCCTAGTAGCCTAGACTATGCCTTGCGTAGTCTTGGTAGTCAGACTCCCGACCTCCTAGCCGAAATTGTGCAACCTTCATGATCAGTCACATAGGTATGTTGCAAGTTGGTTCTCAACTTAATTTGGTTTTTGACTGACGTATTTCTTGCCATGAGTTTCCATGTCTCTAGGTATTGCAGATTTTCATCTGCCTCTCAACAATGCAAGTACAATGGTTGCCAAGAGAGCAGAGTTGAAGACATTGTTCAGATATCACAGTGAGAAGCATCATGAACAACATCTAAAGGAAACATACTGAACATAACGAATGCAACGAATGGAATGAATGTAGTGAACACAAAAAATGCAGTGAATACAACGAACACAACGAATGCAATGAACATAAGAGGAAGGTTGTTGACAACATAGAGGCGGAACAAAGTTGCAAGCTCAAGTATATCCATTGATGATGAAAGGAACTTTGGAGAATCATCCTATGAGGTGATGGCGCGACATGAAGATTGTGTGAAGAAAGATGAATGAGTTGCAGCAGGAATAGGAACAGCAGTGGGTGGGCGTAACATGCAATCATGGATGAAACTGCACTCGTAAAAGTTAAAGATCCATCCCAATAGCTGGAATAGAGCAGACATGGTGAGAAAAGTTGTTGTTCGCATGCAAGGGATTCAAGAACATTCATGTCATTGTGCACATGCATGTGATCCAAACCATTCATCACACTCACCAAGGCGAAGACAAGAAGCAAGTCCAACTAGAGCTGAACATGTACTTCAGCAAGTTGATGCGCAAGACTACTAGCGCAAACTTGAAGATCAACATAGACACTATGCATCAGTGTGTTTTCGGTTCAGTCGCACCAAGAATACCATGTGTGTGTTAGTAGAAGATTTGGATGAAGGAGCCGATCCAATGCATCGATTGCAATGGAGGCAAGAGTTTTCTTCAGCAAGATGTCACCATTTTGCATGCACACCATCATAGATGACCAAGCTTGGCATCAACTCACCACTTTCGCCATCACAAGCATGTCAAAGAGTTGGTCTCATCACAATGGATCGAGTGTTAGTGATGTCTTGCATGGCTTTCTCAAGCCATTTTGTCTCACATGGGAACATGTGCATTGTAATGTTAAGTCATGTCAAGTGTAAGTCAAGTTTCAATAGTTGGATGTAACAGTCATAGAGCAGATGAAGAGTCATGAGGGTAGTTGAACTGTCACAAAGGGGAATGTCAAGGGTCACCCCACCCTTTGCTATAAATAGTCCCTGATAATTCATTGTATAGTATTTTGTTCAGCCAAGATTCTAATAAGACTATCTTGGAGAAAGCTTGGGCAGTATTGTAATGCGCCTTTGCTTCTCTACTGCACGAAGCTAGTACATCTCTTTGGAGGAGCAGGTGGATGTGGTTGTAGCGTTCCACTGTTGGGGCTAGCAGGTTTACATGGATGTATTGTATGATTGGAACTTACACTTCTTTATATAATAAGAGCCAACACGTTTTCATGCATATGTTGTTATTGTAGTTGGACTGTTCCAATTACTTTAGTGATGTATGTTGTTTAACTTACGTAGTTGTGTATGAACTGCTTTGTATGCAATTATATGAATCTTGTTGTAGATGTGTTGTTGGTTTAACCATCACTTTGGATTTTCAACTAACTTGCTTTCCAGCTTGTGATGCATCTTCGCTCGTGTGTTCCCTTCCCAACTGAGTACTGTTACAAGTTGCCAAGGGGCACACTCATCTCAACCCCCCTTGTGTTAGAACCTCTCATACACCTTACTTGATTCACTGCAGTGGTCACACACTTGCTACTGACAGAGTTGTCTTACTTGCCTCTATGTGACATCACGGTCAAGGCATTGTTTTACATCCCACTGTTGGGACTCCTACACAAAATGGTTTGAGGTCTCATTGGGACTTCTTACCGGGGAGATCCCCTTACATGTTGTTGAATCCAACACCATCAACAGAACGATACTCTTTGAGGATGAGGTAGGGTATCCAAGATAAGAGTAGTAGAATGGGATCCATATTCCTTGAGGATATAGATTTGGGAATAGAAGATCAGAATAGTCCTAAAACTAGCATTTGCACCAGATGTTGCAAAGGAAACGCCGTAAGGCATAAATCGAAGAACAATGGCGATATAGGAATAGGCACATGTAAATAAGGTGCAGATATGTAATAGAAATGAAATTCTATGGTTGACCATGGTTACCCATGAATAATACCAGTAGTATGTTGACAAATAATAAGGGTGCTTTTCACTGATAATTTTAATTATTACTCTGGTAATGTTTTGATGATTTGGATGCAATCTTATGTCCATTGAAAATTATTTTCAAATCGATAGCATCCAACTTTTTAAATGAAACTGATCAATTAAGATTTGCAATTTTTGGAATTAATGTTTTGATGATTTCAACCTTTTAAATGAAACTAATCAATCAAGATTTGCAATTTTAGGGATTAATGTTTTGATGATTTGGATGTGATCTTATGTTCATTGAAAATTATTTTCAAATCAATAACATCCAACTTTTTAAATGAAACTAATCAATTAGTATTTGCAATTTTTAGGAATTCTCCTCTGTCAAATTTTTATAATATATATTTGATTTAAAACACTATTGACTAATTCCAAGAAAACAAAACCAACAGATAAATAAGTTTAGGTTTAGAAACAGAACCCTGCATAATCTGTTTCCAATAAAACTATCAATTTTTGTCTTAACATCATAGGATCAAATTTTCACTGAAGTCTGCATTGTTTGTCTTAATGACCTTGATTTTATAAACAGAGAGGGATTTTTTTTCCTGCATTATTTCTTCCATAGTTGATTGAATTTCATCCTTAATGTAAGATGCAGTTCTTGTGTGAAAACTCTTGGCTACTTTCCTAGCTTATGGGACAATTACTATTAGTGAAATTATGGGACAATTACTATTAGTGAAAGCAACGGGATGGTAAACCAACCTTGTTACAAGCTCTGTGCAACCTATTGAAAGGTCCAACGCTCAAAATTAACAGGCATAAAGTTAAGTCAGTGGTCTGTATAAAAGGCACATGAGATTACCTTCGCAAATATTCCTTGGTCAAATATAAAAACTATGATTATAGGCATCCAAATCTATTCCTACTTAAGTGAGGTAATGCCTTCCAAGTGAGGTAAGGTCCTGCACTTTATTTTGTTTTTTCTCTTGTGCAAGCTTTATATGTTCCCGGATGTCATTATTGCAATCAAGGGAATCGAGCATGTGCCCTCAACTTTGATACCCACAATCCTCAAATTCGATGGTACATAATTGAACAAATAAAATGCAACAAACCTCAAATTGACTAGCCTCCATACTGGCACAAACAAAGACAACCAATCAGTTGCAATGATAGTCACTTGAAATTTGAAGAAAACAGATAATAATTAATACAATAGTCATAGTGGTGTAGTAGTAAGACCCCACTCAATATGTGGCAAAGATTAAGGGCAGTAGGTTATAATAGTGTATATCTATGTATTAAGAGAGTGTATATTAGAATGTTTGGCAAGAATATTAATGTTAGATATCATTTTT
>APFE031713529.1:100808-128591 GCA_000404065.3 Pinus taeda | reverse complement strand
GTAACATTGAAAGGAATATAATGAAAAATCAAGCTGGTAGTCTCGATTTTGAGATCCAGTGGGAAATCTCTGTGTATATGTGTTTTATGTGTTATGCTCTCGCATTTTTATTTTTCCCGTGATTTAAAATTCGTATGTAGGTAATTTCTGTACGGGGTTAAAACCTACACTCATTAATACAACGTTATATTCATTAAGAGTTCGATTGGACTTGGGGTAAACTTGATTCTTTAGGATCAAGGCTAATACAACCTTATATTCATTAAGAGTTCAATACCCCATTTACAGGATTAATTCTTGGTTCTTTCAACTATTTTGGCTGACACGATTCATAATAAAATTCAAACTCTTGTTGAGGCTATTGCACAATTGAAGAATGACATTTCCAAAATAACATAGTTATATTACTTGTAAAAAATAATTCTCAATCGAGATTAATATCTTGAATTTTGGGAGGACATAATCATGCAAGAGGCTAAGATAGTTTCAAACAACAAAATGATTAACATTGTGGTATGGTTTTTGTGAGATGGTAAAAAGAAGTAATACCAAATTGCATCATCCCAAGAAATCATAATATCAAGGTTATGGTGTCTTAAGAAGTATACAATGTAATATACCAAAATATAATTTGAAGAGTTTTTTTGGGATTTTACTCAAATATTTATGCCATAAAATTCTTCTTAAACCGAATCAATATTGCATACTTGCATCATGAAATTAGTAGCACAATAATTAAATTTTGCAGTGTAAACCCATAAATAAATAATGGGAGAAATGATAATAAACACAAATTTATTTTATTATTTACTGGGACAAATTACATACAAAACTATCAATAGAAAATAGTTGTAGCATTTGACCTCTAGAATATATCCTACAAGATAGAATGTAGCCTCCCAAACTTTCAATAAGAATGACGCTCTCATTAAGAATTTGGATGATCCTCATTCTAATCTTCAAATATACTCTGGATCTCTCATTGAGAATTTGGATGATCCTCATTCTAATCTTCAAATCTATTCTAGATCCGATCACCAAATCTCCTATGGATCCGATCTCCAATAATGTGGCTCCGTGAAATTCCTGGATGAAATTTCCTCAAAAGTGGATTGAGTTTCATCTAATTCACAATAGGAAGGGTTTTGGATTTCCTCAAAAGTGGATTGAGTTTCATCTAATTCACAATAGGAAGGGTTTTGTCCAGGGGTTTGCTGGCTGATAACCTCGTTCCCAAAAAATTACTCAACTCCAAGATATCCCAAATTATTTGCTTCCTTTCCTTTTAGACTCTTCAACCTTCTAAAAGTATTTATTTTTATTATTCCAAGATATCCCAAATTATTTGCTTCCTTTCCTTTTAGACTCTTCAACCTTCTAAAAGTATTTATTTTTATTATTTTATTGCCACTAGAGAAGCTTCTCCCTCTTATTTTATTTTAAGTGACTTTTTATTTTATTTTAGTCACTTTTCCTCTTTTTGGCCCTTTTCTCCTATAAAGCACTTTTCTCTCCTTTTTATCTAACAAAGTGACTAATTAAAATCACTTTTTAACCCTGGGAAATGATTATTCGACCACCATACTTTCCCTCCCCACTTGAAGTCACCTTTCACCATCCTTCTGTAGATCTCTTTGTTATGGTTTTAGACCACCATACTTTCCCTCGCCACTTGAAGTCACCTCTTTGTTATGGTTCTAGACCACCATACTTTCCCTCGCCACTTGAAGTCACCTTTCACCATCCTTCTGTAGATCTCTTTGTTATGGTTCCAAACGAGCTATTACACTAAGGTGTTTCGTTTTTAGTTAAAATATGTTGATTATAGACATGTTGATTATGGATCTCTTTGTTATGGTTCTAACGAGCTATCACACTAGTTAAAATATGTTGATTATATCCACATTTGATTGGAGCTATCAATATACAACTGAACCAAGAATAAGTTATGGAGAATGATTAAACACAATGAGCGATCTTTGTCAGCCTCCATAAATCTCCTCAAAACCTTTTAGGACCATAAATCTTCTCAAAACCCTTCTAAGAGCTTTGATGATGTAATATGGCTCTGTGACGTGGTCATCCAACACCCTAAAAATCCATCTAGCTATATTATAAAAGAAACTAAAAATGGGAAAGTATTCCTATTTGGATATTTTCCTTAAAAATCACAAGGGAATTTATTTCAACAATACAATTCTAGGAAATACACTAAAAAACACTATAAATTTGTAGAATTTAATACGACAAATATTGTAAGGAAGTTATTTACATTTGAAACAAAACCCATAAATACACAATGCAACGATTATGACAATTTCATAAAAATACCATAATAGGATAAATAAAGTAATACAAGAAAATGCAGCTAATTTCAATATATATATGATATTACTAATAGCCGGACAATAGGGGGAAGGGCTATTCTGACACAAACTGTCTTAGCACAACTAAGGGTATATTGGGCACATCTCTTTCACCTCTTTTCCTCCAACCTAAATGACATAAACCATCTTATGGCCAACTTCATCTCAGCAAGTGCAAATAATAAGAAAAAATTCCATCTCACAAAGATTTCAAATATAACTCTCTCAAAAAACTTAGGTGGATGGGGAATATTAGACCTTCGTCGCTTTGGCGAGGCTTTACTCATAAAATCGCTCTGGAGGGGATTATTTGGACCAAACAATTGGAGTAAGGTTATTCAACATAAATATAAAAAAAACAAAGAGTTCATATATTGGTACCGTATGGGTTCAATTGGCAAAAAACAAGGTTCACCAATATGGTCAAACTTTTTGAAAATTGAGACATGTTTCATCCAACCACTGACATGGAATTTCGAGTGGGGTAATAATATCTTGATTGGTTGTGACCCAATTCTGGGTTCTGATTCGAATCTATCCATATCAAACTATTTCTTGCAGTTCCTAAATGACCGTGGTCTCTTTTTCTGGGGCCAAGTCATAAAAAACTGGCAAGAAAATCTCCCTGTATGGAAAAATGTAGATGAACTGGGTTTAACCGATTTCTGGAAAGAAGAATGGATTCAAATCACAACATCTATGAAACAATTGGGCATTTGTAGATCAGGGACCCAGTACAAAATAATATGGTCGGGGAAAATGCAATCTCACAACATAGTGGTAGAAGACATCTACCAAACATTAACAAAAATAATTGTGAGGAGAGAGGAGAATCATACCCTTTATACCTTCCGAAAAACAAAAGCACCATTCAAAGTTATTATCTTTAGTTGGCTAGTTTACCATAACAAGAATCTTGTTTGGGAAAACTTGCAAAAAAGAAATTGGTATGGACCCGACATTTGCCGCATATGCAAAAACCATTCAGAAGAAAATGATCATATTTTTCTACATTGCCCTCCCACTACTTGGGTTTGGAAAAAAAATTCTTCCCTTATAGGCTTCCCCTATATTCAACATTCTGGCATTAGAGAGTCCTCGGAATGGTGGAGTTCTTAGAAACCTGCATGGCGAATTATACATCTCTTTCTTTTCCGGGAAATCTGGAAATGGAGAAATAGAAACATATTTCAAAACAATAGAGATGGCTTCTTTATACTCATTGAAAAAATAATAACAAATCTTTCTTTTTATTCTACATAGTCATTATGCTCTAAAGAGAAATCCAAAATGAAAAATTACTTACATTTCTCTTATCCTATGGGTTTTTGTGATGGGGCATCATAAGGAAACAAATGTGCATGTGGATTTTGGATTGCTATAAATGCTGACTTAATATATAGGATGCATTGGAAATGTGGTGATAGTACCAATACCAACGCTGAAGCTGTAGCTCTCTGGGGTATCCTATGGTTCAAAAGCTTCCTTGGAAACCCCAAGCTACACATATAGGGTGACTCAAAAATCATGATCGACCAAGTCAAGGGGAGAGAAACAATCAACTATCCCAGACTACAAGGATGGATGGAAAGAATTGATTTTTTATGAAAAACACAGGACATATACACAATCCAACACATTGAAAAATGTTATAACAAAGATACAGACAGATTGTCAAAAAAAGGATTACAAGGAAGCAATGATGATTGGCACTTAGAGATTACATGGGAGCAAACCATATTCAATATGGAGAGCTTCCCAAATCTAGGTTAACCATTTATCTGCAAGCCTCAAAGGTTTTTTTTTTTTTGTATAAAATACTATTTATAAATGTGATAATGTACTAATTCCTCATGTTCTCTCATCCGAAGAATGAACACTCAGCAAAGCTCCTAAAAAAACATTGACATTCCATTTGTAATTGTTGTCTAAATTGTTCAGGGATACAAAAATGTTTTTTGTTTTTTGAAGATATATGCCTGGCCATTGGACAAAAACAGTGCCCTCTACGAGGAGCTTTCTATAGCTTCCTCACTAGATGGTGTCATTACAGATCAAAAGTCATGCTTCATAACTATGCTAACCATACTGTATTTTTGTATGTGGAACTTCACTGGCTCTTTACATGCTATAGGTCATACAGTGCCTACAAGTTTTCTCCAGGGAGGGGACTACAAGTCTTCCATATGACGACTGTTCAACAATACAGCAACAAATGATGTTTTATTTATATTCCTTACGGTATTTGCCACTGTATATGCTACTCTCTATCATATCAATAGTATCATGTTTTATATGTAATTTATGTTGCTCAATGTATTTCTGGCTTTCGGTTTCTCTAGAGTCACAATTAGCATTTGATATCATGAAAGCTGTTCTTAGTTATCTTTTCTCTCACAAATACTAACATCTCGAAAGATGATACATATATATTTCTTACTCATATAATATATGTAATATATATATCAGGGTTTTTTCATACTGAAAAAAACATCCACAACAACTATAAAAATGAATTAAACCGAACTAAAGATGAAACTCAATTTCTAATAATTTATTCAGCTCCTAAAAAGTGCTACTCGATCTCTTGAATATGATATGTTTTAGCCTCCAATTGTGATCTCAGCCTTTTATAGGAATCAGTCACAAACATAGTGGATATTCATGGCCTTCAAACAATTAGTGCCCACAGTCCAAGTAAAATACGCTCTACGCTTAATATGTTCAGCCTCCAAATAATGATCAATTCGGCCACAATAAGAATGTCTTGGCCCCTTCAATTGATTAGTCTCATTCATGGCAATGAATGGCGCCCTTCAACAATGATTTAATCTCCAACTTCGCAATAATAACCAATTCGTCCCACTCAACATTGTCTTCCAATAACATGCAATTGAAGAACAAATGGAAAACCCGTATGATTTTCCCACAATTTCAACACCCACAAACAATATTACTCGAGGGAATAATAGATTAAGAATTTTAACCCACTAGCTTCGCTCCTTAATTCTTTTGGAGCAATACAACAAACTTAGTTTTTAACTCACAACTAACTAAACTCATGTTCTGATATCACTGTAATATCCCGTTTTTATTTTGAGATTTTACTAAAAATATTTATATCATAATTTTTTTTTCTTTAAATTCAATAAAAATGGCATACTTGTACCATGAAATTAGCAACACAATAATTAAATTTATCAGTATAAACTAAGAAATAAATAATGCTAAACAAATTTTATTTTATTATTTACTAGGACAATTCACATACGAAACTATTAATAGAAAGTAGTTGTAGTGATGGCCTCAATAATATTTGCTACAACTGTAATATAAATGATGCTCCAATTGAGAATTTGGATGATTCTCACTCCAATCTTCATATATACTCTAGATCTGATCTCCAAGAGTGCTGTTGAAGCTCCGTGAGATTCCTACATGAATCTCTTCAACAGTTGGTTGGGTTTTCGTCCAACTCACAATATGAAACACAAGGGTTTTGTCCTTGGGCTTGCTGAAAAATGAGAACCTCATACCCAAACCTCTCCAATAAGAAAATTACTCAACTCCAAGATATCCCAAATGATTTGCTTCCTTTTCATTTAAAGATTTGATAGATGACTCTCCAACCTTCTAGAAATATTTATTTTTATTATTTTATTTCCAATCTAGAAGCTCCTACGTCTTATTTTATTTTATTTTAGCCACTTTCTCCCTTTTGGCCATTTTCTCTTATTAAGTACTTTCCCCCTCTTTTATCTAATAAAGTGACTAATTAAAATCACTTTTTAACCTTGAGAAATGATTATTCAACCACCATAAGTTCTCCAACTACTCGAAGTAACCTTTCACTATCTTGTAGATCTCTCATTTTTTTATTCTAACTAGCTATTACACTAATGTGTTCTTTCAATTCTCCCAACAACACCTTTAATGTTTTTAATTAAAATATGCTGATTATAACCCAATTTTATTCCCAACAACACTTTTAGTGTTTTTAACTAAAATATACTAATTATAACCCTGTTTGACAAAAATTATTAAAATGCAACAAAACCCAGAATAATTTGTGCAAAATTGACCTCCATAAAATAAAACTCCTTAAAACCCTTTAAGCACCTTTAATAACGTAATCAGGATCTTATGACCTGGTTCTCACACACCCTCGAAACCCATCCTAACTGTTATTATAAAGCAAGCTGTATTATAAAGCAAACGTAATCAGGATCTTATGACCTGGTTATCACACACCCTCGAAACCCATCCTAACTGTATTATAAAGCAAGCTGTATTATAAAGCAAACTGAAAATGGAGTAGTAGTCTAGTTTATTTCTGCAATATGATCCCAAGAAATACAATAAAAAACACTGTAAATTTGGAAAATTTAATACGGTGAATATTGCCAAGAATTTATTTAGATGTGCAACAAAGCCCAAAAATACACAATGCAATTACTGTGAGAATTTCATAAAATATTGCAATATATAAATAAGGTAACACTAGGAAAATATAGCTAATATCAATTTTATTATATTGATATAAATCTAATATTACTGGTACCCAGAAAATGACTTAAAAAAATATCAATTTTGTTATATCGATATAAATCTGATATTACTAATACCCAGAAAATGGCTGAGATGATGAGAACCTCCACAACCGTTGTAACACTGAATCAAACTAAAACCAAAGATGAAGCCCATTTTTTAAATAATTTATTTAGCTCCTAAAAATGCTACTCGGTCTCCTGAATATGATATGTTTCAGCCTCCAATTGTGATCTTGGCCTTCTACACGAATCGATCACGAACATAGTGGATATTCATTGCCTTCAAACAATTCGTGCACACAGTCCAAGTAAAGTAGGCTCCTGGCTTAATATGCTCAGCCTCCAAATAATGATCAATTCGACCACAATAAGAATGTCTCGGGCCCTTCACTAGATTACAGTCTCAACCATTGAAATGAATGACTATTCAATCTGCAATAATAACCAATTCATCTCAGTGAAGGTTGTCTTTTAATAACATGCATGCGATTGAAGCACAAATGGAAAAACTGTATGATTTTCTTACCATTTCAACCGTTGGACTATATTTTTATCATGTTCATGTTTTTTATCTCGATAGGGAGGAGGGGTAGCACAAGATTTGAATCTAAGACTTCTGGTTCGGTGAGACTTCATTTCCACAACTATTTCTAATTGAGCTACCCCAATCCAACAACATTTGCAAACAATATTACTCTGGCAAATAGATTAAGAATTTTAACCCAAAAACTTGGCTCCTTAAAATTTCAACCCACAACTGGCCAAAATCATACTTTAATATACACCAGAGGAATATCCTAAAATTTAATTTGATGAGTTTCTTAAATTTTTACTAAAAAAATATTTATTTCATGAAATTTCTTCTTTAACCCATCAAAACTTATTTCTTCTTAAACCCATCAAAATTGCATACTTTGACCATGAAGAAAGACATATGGGATGCTATCTTTTGTCTGCCTATCTTTCTGAGATGAGATTATTAAATCTATTCCTTGACATTTGCTCAATTTTGGAAGGGTCTAGATTGGATATGCTATAGAAAAGAGCACTGGGGTCTTATTTCACCAATGGGCAAGGAAGAGAGACTATTGTGGATGAGAAAAATATTGAATAATTGTCCTTATGTAAAATTCTTTTTGTTAAAGGTGTATAAAAATCTGTGAAAATGTGAAGGGAATGATATTCAGATTTGCAGGTGCAGTAAAATTGAAAATTTTTGTATACATGACTGGTTCAATTTTTTTAATTATTAGTATGCAAGGCATTCAAGTGATCAAATACATTTGGTTGAGTGGAGATAACAATTCCGTGTATATAATTATGAAAATTACACTTTACTTCATTGAAAATTTTTGCAGTTGGAATTTTAACAATAATAGATTGAACATGTAATAAAGTTGTTTCTTTTTCTTTTTTTTTAATCCATAGGGAGTAATGCCTTTATTTTCCTTTGCGGTTAAGGAGTTGAGATACTTGAGTTTAATGTGTCCAATGTGGACTTGAGATACTTGACATAAAGTTATGAGTCAACAAATTTGGTTATAGGTTTGTTATCTTGAGTGAAATTTACTTAATAAACAAGTTTCTTTCAAATATGTGGTGCTTTGTTTTTTAGCTAATTGTTTTGAGAATTTGGATTCCAATTATGTTAATGTTTTATTAGTTTTAATGATTTTATTATGATTTCCACATACAAATTACACAATTTGCAGAATTTGTAGAATTAGATGAAAGGTTACTTTTCCATGTCTTTAAAATATCTTACAATGATCTTCTTCTACTCCATAATTTGTTTATTAGTTAGTAATGAGAATGATCCACTTTGTAGGATAAAAAGTCTTTTGGAGAGGAAAAAAACACTCGTTTATATAATGTACCAATACATCTTTAAATTAAACATTCAGAATAGACTCCAATACAGTAAGAGAGTGTGCTCCTCCCTATTCAAAAGGAAACAATGGTATGAAAAATACAATAGTACTCAAATACACTGCCCATATACTACTAAAATATATCAACATAACAACAAAAAAATGTTTTTCAAAATACATCAATATATAAAAATCATAGACCATTAAACTAAGAGAGTTGGATCATGCCTTCATTTCTGATAGTATTATCCTCCATATAACTGTAATGCATATAACCTATACCTTCGGCTAGACCCTTTTTTGACAGTGAATCAACAACAATATTTGACTCCCAGAAAATGTGTTGAAAGGAGTTGTGTACAATGCACTGCTTAAGAATGTTGATGTGGTTGATCCAACCTCTAAGATTAGGAGGAGAGAGATATGTGTTTCCAAATGCGCCATCAATGAGGGTCTTAGAATCCCCATAAATGTGAATAGAATCCAAATCCAGTTTCTTGGCAAACCATAGAAGCCCCCATAGAGCCAAAATATTCACTCTCATGTTTGTTCCAGATCCACCATGGCATGATATTTTATAATGAGTCATGTTACATATCCTAAGCCAAACTCCATAGCCACATGTACCTCCCTATGTCGCTCCATCAAAATAACCAACATGAAATTGTGTGCAAGGAGGAATGAAACAAAACAATAAATATTTATCCATCTATATGTTGTCTATCTGTGTGTCCATCCCAATCCCAATGTTGTCACATATCTCATGTATGTTAATGGGGATATCTTCAAATATGTGTCCATTTCTAGCATGCTAGATCTCCCAAAAAAATAAGAGAGGAATCGCCTGATATTCACCCCCCCTTCTCGATCCACCAACGAAGACACTGATCTATAGAGAGAAATGTTCTAAAAGGAATGTGAAAATAATGTAAAATCCTTCTCCATACTTGTGTAGCAGTTGAGCACTCCAATAAAAGATGTTGGTTTGTCTTAGTCGAATGCTAACATAGTGTGCACCATCAAGACACTTGTACACTCCACTTATGGAGGTTCTCCCAGGTCAATGTTTCTTTGTGCCAGAACAACTAGGTGAAGAGAAAAATATTTACATGGACATCAAATATTGAAATCTTTCTGAACCATCAAGTATTATTTAAAGAAAATTTGGTGCACATAATGTACCTATAGATGTTTGCCACCTCCACCGCATCCTTACATAGTGTACCTCCCCATGCAATGAAGTCCCCCCCTCTATTATACAAAGTCCCGCCATTTTAAGATACTAAATGTATCCATTCCATACATCAGCGCTGTGCCTAACCAGACTAATATCCACAACTTTTCTCTAAACATGAAACATTCTGCACCAACGTTGTATGACCTTCTCCAAGAATATATATCCCCTGACATGTATTCTAACAATTATGTCCTCCATAAGGGGAGTCAAAAATTAAACTCCCTGAATACTATCTATCCCAATTAAAATGTAGTTACCTTTTCCAAATGACCACTTGAACCTCTAAAGAAACCAACTTCTTACCTTGTGGAAACTAGACCAAATGTAAGATCTAGTTTTTTGCCAACGTTTCCTTCCCTTATCCAGTCAGAGGCACTCTTGTTTTTTAGGTACTTCGTCAATATGATGTCCCTCCAGATACCTTCTCGAAATAGTTCGCGCCATAAAGATTTGATTAACAAAGCCCATCTGAAAACTCTCACATCCAGTATTCCCCAACAACCATATTCCTTCAGATGGTGATATTTTCCCATTTGATAAGGTGACATTATTTTTTATTCTCTCCCGTGCCTGCCCAAATGAAATGTACCAATATACTCCTAATTCTGGAAATAATTGCCGAGGGGAGAATGTAAAGATCCCAGTATACCGTTGAGAAATCTAAGGCATTCAGAGTTAAAATATTTCTCTGCTTGATAATTGCTTATGATGTGCTTTTACTTCTTAGCTTATAGTCTTTTCTTCATTATGTTATTACTGTTTTCTCTTCATCAAGACAATTACCAATATGCACAATAAAAGACAAGTGACACAATATGTAGGCTTCTCATCCAGGGCCAAAACCTCTCCCCTCTTGAGAGGAAAACCCGATCAAAATCCTTCTTCTAGATATTCAATTGGTAAGTACCAAGACCATGACATAGACCCTTGACTCTAGTATCCTCCCAAGAACCTTGTCACTAACCTTGATGCTCTGCCTCTTCCTTTCTCGACTTTCTTCTTGATCTCAAATTGCTCTCCTCGGCTCCTTCTAGAGAAACTCGGTCTCTATACTTTACACTGCTTCTACTTGGCTTCCTTTAGAGAATCTTAGTCTCTAAGCTTTCATTGGTCTCTAGAGAAGCTTGGTCTCTAGATCTCGGTCAGCCAAAATAATTCTTCTCTTTGCTACCCCAGAAGAAACCTCCTTCGCTTATACTTGGAAGAATCTCTCCTTCATAGATCGCAAAAGAATCCTCCTTCGCTTGCCCAGAAGAATCCTATCTTCGTACAACCCAGAAGGAACCTTGTTCTCTCTTCTTCGCACTTCCTTGAAACCTATTTCTTCATAGTTCTCTTAGAATCCTTCACACTTTTGTTTCCCTTCTAATTCGCACTTCTTCTTATCGAAGTCAAGTCGAGTTTCTTGATCGAATGTGTGTCTTCAAGTGAGGCCGAGTTGGGCTTTTTATACACTTCCACACATGTCCTTTAGGCTAACATGTTCACTTGAGGTTAGGTCAAATTCGTTTAGTGGTTTCTCCCACCATTGTAGGCCAACTTGCAGAGGATAGGTGACAAAGTCTTGGAGGATACTTTTACATAGAAAAGATTGAATCTTTTACAAAGTGTAACATGACTTCATTACATGACAATGACTCTAACATTTTATGACTAGATGACAAATAAATCCTAAAGACTCTCAATGGGAGTCTTGACTCAAAAAAAAAATCCATTGCTCATGAAACCCATGAAGCAAGTCAATATAATAATTTTATTTGTCTTCTTTACATCTTATTACATAAAATCATAATTACATGTCATTATGAAGATCGAACCTAGTTACACTTTTCAACACTCCCTCTTAACTAGGGAGGTATTCATAATGGTACTTGGACATTCTCAATTTGAAGAATTTCTCATAAGAAGAATTCATATTTGTAACTCATTTGTATAACATCACATCAGCCAACATTTTTACATAGCAAGTCCTTGACTAAAAAATCCATCTATCCACAATATCTGAGCTCAATGCTGGTGAGACCAATGATTTATAGCCACACTCATAATTGTCTCTCTCGGAACATACCCCACCCGAGTTCTCTTAGGGTAAGTTCCATGAGGACTATTCGTATCCTAGACTCCTCAGTCCCACAAAGAATATCGGTCCTCCACGACTACTCTTACTGTTGGATGCCCTATCTCATCCTCAAAGAGCATCAGATGCCAAGTGATTACACAATCCTCCATTCTATCTTCATAAGTGAAGACCAGAACAACATGTCTATCTCTCCTTTTCAAACCAGGAGGACATATTCCAATAAAGGAATGAACTCATTCCTATCACAAAGGAATGTACCTAATCTCCTTGCTTATGAATTTTCCAAGTTTCTTCGAAGTAAACAACTTCTTTTCAGGCTCCTTCTTAACCAGGGACATATCACAACCCCTCATGTGGAGATCCTAGAATAATTAGTTGGTTGAAGAGCTCCTTCCTTCAATGTTATGAATTTCTTCCTCGTCAAGGAGTCTTCATCTTTTGTGAACTTCTACATAGGGAACAAATCATCCATCACTTTTATCCATGAGTTAGTCATCTCCTCAATTCATGAGAAAGTAATCCATCAGATTTTCCATCTGGATTTGCTTCATGTCATTCTGCTTTCATGCCATATTTTTCGGAAGGACATTACATCCTTCTATATGGTCTACTTGGAAGTCATCCACAGATTTCCCTTTGGTAGTCCCACATAAGCCCATCCAGATATTAGTTCAAAAATAATAAATGAACACTTTAAATAAAAATTAACTTTGTGATGATATTTCACCATGACATATTCCTGTAGGTATCAGCATCCTACATGCATATTGACACATATCCCACTTTTATCCATTGTCAAGGGTATCTATCTTTTTTTGACTTCCATCAGATTCTTCACATCCTTCCGAGAGATCTTCTAGTCAAACCTTCTTGGACTTCGGATGTTGAATGCATTCTACCTTCGTTGCATATTATCACAATATCTTCCTATATTTTCTCACACACTTCATTCCTAGGAACTTTCAATCAAAGTTCCTTGATTGTAGTAAGGCCCTTCATGATTCATATGAGAAAATATTATGTTGATTTCATCTAGTGCGGATTATGCTTTTATGCAATCTTTTGGAGGAGGAGACCCCTTCTTCTCTTCAGCATATTTTCCAAGATGAAAATAGTGATCCAAATTATCTGTAACCATATGACATAAATTTCATAATATCTTATGTAAGCATACATACCTCATCTTTCCTTTCGGTCATCCAGACTTCCTGTAGAAACTTCATTTGAGCGAAGGCACTTCACCCTTTAACCCTACTTTCTTGTTATGCCATCATACCATCATTCCTTGAATCCCATGAGTTGGAATACCTAATGAAACATTTGCTTCCTTACTATATCAGTGAATCCTTTGATGAGGATTTCATTAGACAGACTTGAGGATCTTTCGTATCCTCACTTGGAAGATGTTTCCTTATTGATCATGATGATCCCAGTCGATGATGACCTCTGCTTCCTTTTTATAAGTATCAATGAGGTTTCCTAAGAGTTTCCTATTCTTTGTAATCAGAAGAATTTGTTACCAAGTATGCTTTCTGCTTCCTATGTCATGAGCTCTTACTTCTAATGCTTCCATCATGATGCTATCTAATTTGATGCATCCTATCTTATTTTCAATACTTACTATATATAAATCATAAGTGAAAGGTACCTTCTAGCGAAGAATATCATCTCAGTCATAATAGAGATCTTTTTGCTTCTTCCTTCTTAAGTTTACTTGTCTTAATTTCTTTCACTTCCTTAATAGAATAGTCTTCTTCCCTATCCCTCTTATGATTAGGACAATATCTTCTATAATTACCAAGTTTTTGACAACCATAACATCTTTCCTTAGCCATGTTATTCTTATTTTTCTTTGGAGTACCAAACTTTCCAAATTTTTCTTTTCGTCTTGTCACTAATTGTTCCTGTCTATCTGATCTTTTGTCACTTTATTTATTCATCCTGTCTTCTTCTGCCTTGCAGAGAGACCATAATTTGAAGAATGGGATAAATTCCTCTTCATCAGTAGATAGGAGGTTACCTTTTTCATTAGTTAGTGCATTTAGAATAACAGAGATCATTTCTTTCTCAAATACCATCTCCCCTAGATCCTGTAATTGACCTTTTATTTGAGATGATTTTGAAAGACATGAATATATCCATTCATCCTTTGACACATTCAATTTGTGTAGATCAGATCTAAGCGATATGGTTTTTCCTCGTTCTTTCAGAGAAAAGTTCTACCAACTTATCATAAATTTCTTCAGATATCTCTGGCTTGGCTACATAGGAAAGGGGAGGACCTTTGATAGATTCCTTGAGAATCTTTTGAGCCTTTAGATCCCTTTCCATGTACTTAGATAATGCTTGTTCTTTGGATGGCTTGGAGACCTTTCCATGAACATGATCAATGATTTCATTTACTTTGAGGACTATGTATATTCTTATTTTCCATTCAAGGAAGTTTGATATCCCAACCAACTTATGGTTCTCCTTGAAACATGAAGTCATTTTTACTAAATTAGATTATAATAAAAGGTGCTTACTTGTGAAGATAAAATATTCAACTTGATGATGAACTTGTTGCTTCAGATGATCTCTTTCAAGTGAGGTCCTTGCTTCAATAGAGATAATATTTCCTTTTGATCTATCCTTCCTTAGATTTGAAGAGCTTCCACTTCTTTGGTGATGATGAAGTGCTTCTAGGATTTCAGATTTTCTTCCTACTTCCTTCTTGAAGATAATTTTAAGACTCTTTCTTGGAGTATTCTTTGATCTAGGGTTTCGATTTGATGAAGATCTAGATCTCTTGCTTGGTGTTCCTTGAATTGCTTTGATCCTTTTGATTCTTCTGGGTCCATTTGCTTTGAATGCCCCTTCTTGTTTTCAACACCTAAGCTCTGATACCATGTTGAGAAATTTAGGGAATTCAGAGTAAAAAGTTTTCTTTGCATGATAATTTCTTGTGATGTACTTTTACTTCTTAGTTTATAGTATTTTATTCATTTTTTTATTATTGTGTTCTCTTCATCATGGCAATTACCAATATGCACAATAAAATACAAGTGACACAATATGTAGGATTCTCATCCAGGACCAAAACCTCTCACCTCTTGAGAGGAAAACCCGATCAAAATTCTTCTTCTAGATTTTCAATTGATAAGTACCAAGACCATGACATAGACCCTTGACTCTTGTATCCTCCCAAGAACCTTGTCACTAACCTTGATGCTCTACCTCTTTCTTTATCGACTTTCTTCTTGATCTCAAACTGCTCTCCTCGGCTCCCTATAGAGAAACTCAGTCTCTATACTTTACACTGCTTCTACTTGGATTCCTCTAGAGAATATTAGTCTCTAGGCTTTCACTGGTCTCTAGATAAACTTAGTCTCTAGATCTCGATCACCCAGAAGAATTCTTCTCTTCGCTACACCAGAAGAAACCTCCTTCGCTATACCCAGAAGAATCTCTCCTTCACAAATCCCAGAAGAATCCTCCTTCGCTTGCCCAAAAGGATCCTATCTTCGCACAACCCAGGAGAAACCTTCTTCTCTCTTCTCTGCACTTCCTTGAACCCTCTTTCTTCATACTTCTCTTAGACTCCTTCTTCGCACTTCTGTTTTCCCTTCTACTTCGCACTTTTTCTTATCGAATTCAAGTCAATTTTCTTGATCGAATGTGCATCTTTAAGTGAGGTCGAGCTGGGCTATTTATACACTTCCACACATTTCCTTTAGGCTAACATGTTCCCTTGAGGTTAAGCTTACTTCATCTAGCAGTTTATCCCATCGTTGTAGGCCGACTTGAAGAGGATATGTGACAAGGGCTTGGAGGATACTTTTACATAGACAAGATTGACTCTTTTACAAAGTGTAACATGAATTCATTACATGACAATGACTCTAACATTTTATGACTCAATGAAAAATAAATCCTAAAGACTCTCAATGGGACTCTTGGCTCAAAAACAAAATCCCTTGCTCATGAAACCCATGAAGCAAGTCAATATAATAATTTTATTTTTATTCTTTACATATTATTACATAAAATCATAATTACATGTCATTTTGAAGACTGAACCTAGTTACGTTTTTCAACATATATCGAGATCTGTTGGAGAACTGCCCACGTAAGGGTGTATCTCACTCCTAGAGTAAGCCATCTATGAGACCAACCATGGAGTTTGTAGAATAATTTATCCAAAAGTTAATGAAAATATGCTGGCCTATAATTGTTTAACTTGAGACGATATCTAAGGTAAGCGAAGCTATCATTCATTGGCTTAGTACAAACACCAAAATTTCCAACAATAAATGCAATCATCTCCTGATCACCACCCGAATACAGGAGTAAATAATTTCCACCATTGACCATCAACCGAGAAGCCTCACCATATCTCATAAAAATATGATGCAATTCCACCCATTGTGTTCTGGAAACCATCCTGAAAGTGAGGATATCATCTACAAAAAAACTATGGGAAATATCTATGCTATGTCCCAATATGAGGCCATAGAAAAGACCTGAGGACTAAGCCACTTTAATTTTTAGACTGAGTCGATCCATAACCAAAATGAAGAGTAAGGGCGATAATGAGCAACCCTGCCTCAAACCCCTTCTCACATTGAAAAAACAAGATGGATATCCATTTACCAGAACAACAAAATATACTGATGTAGAAAAAGCCATAATCCATTCAACATTGTGCACCACCAAACCAATATTCGTCAAGACAAGGCGTAAGAATGACCAATCTACACAGTTGTATGCCTTATGCAAGTCCACCTTCATAATCGAAGCCTCCATTTTTCTCAAGTGGATGGAGTGTATACATTCTTGTGCAGTGGCCACAACATCATGTATCAAATGATTATGCATGAAGTAATTTTTTTCCCTAGATATGTAGGCCGAGAGAGAATTCCTCACACGCTCCACAATAATCTTAGAGGTTAGTTTGTAAGTTATATTACACAACAAAATTGGCCTGAAATATATGAAATAGGAGGTGGCTGATACCTTCGAAATAAGAAAAATGAAAGTGGAGTTAATAGCTCTAGATACATACCCGTAAGTCTTGGATTCTTCAAGCATATCCAGGAGGTCCTGCCCCATCAAATCAAAGAAATGGAGGAATATATCCACTGTTCAGTCATTCGGGCCCAAATATTTGTCTTTAGTGAAAGATTTCAAAACCCTTTGTACTTCTTCAATCTAAATTGGGCTATATAATTCCTCATGTTATTCCTCGTTGAACATGAGTGGATAGTCCTCCGACCCCCAAATCTGGTCCTCAATGTTAATACCATAACGTTCCTTGTAAAAGGACTCAAAGAAATGTACCACTTCTTTTTGTATCTCGAATGTAGTGTATACATTCTCCCAATTCTTTTCCTTTATATGCCATATTGTATTGATTTTTTTCCCGTGATTAGCATATTTGTGAAAGAATGAGTGTTCTTGTCCCATCACGAAGCCATAAAGCTATACCTTTTAGGTGCCAAGTAGTTTCTTGGATTTGTAAAATGTGTCTCTTCATGCCCTCCAGCTCCTTTAATCACTCCAATAGAGAGTGGGAAGGGGCCCTCTGTTCCATGTTCCTACCTAGACAATAAATCTCCTCACCAATATCCTTAAGTTCCAATAAAAGTGTTATTTATTTATTTATTTCATTCCCATATCCAGACCCAGATCTTGAGATTATGAAGTTTCTTTGATATATTATACATTGGAGATATCCCAGGCTCCGTGTTGGCTTAGTGGGTCCTGACCCAGGTTCAGAGTTAATTGCGCTAAACAAAACCCTACACTACTAGCCCTTTCAGCATCAACCCACATAACTCAGGCTAAAGTCTCACCTTAACCAGTATGGGGGGATGCTGGAACCAAGTTTCTACATCCAAAGATCAGTGTGATGTCTTTTACTAACCTAGATCTGCCTTCGCGCGGATCAATAAGCCCCTAGGGCTCGGTACTGCAACTTCCTTCAAACATCCTCTAGACCTTCATGAAGGTCTATGATAGGTCTTTGTGGACCCTTAACATATGAATCATCCACTTCCATGCACCATAAGATAACGCTATATCTGAGCTCGTGCAAATCTATTTAAGTATTTAATAAACATAATAGAACGTATTATAATCTTTGCAAAAGTACTTAACATGCATTGCGTATAGTTAATAATACTTATCCCATGGAGTCGCGCATCAATAGATCATTATTTCATAAATACATTTGTTCAATCACAACATATATCACAAACATAAATAACAAAAGTAAACATATAAACATAATGATTCTTCAACAGTCTTCTTTATTGATCTTCAATATGGTATTACAGACTCAAAACTTCCCTGCTCACACAGCTACAGAGGTCCGCACACTCAGCTGCGGACACTACTCTAGGCCTCTGTGCACTTAGCTATAGAGCCTTTCCTTCCTCTATGACTCACTTCTCTGCGCTAACTTCTATTGACCCATTGCATCCATCATCTATGATCATCATGCCGTAGACTCTATAAGACACGCCTATGTATACAATGCCATGGTCCATGGACCATGGGTGGATCTTAAAGCCAACTCAAATTTACATAGACAAGGGGCTAAAGCCCCTTTTAATCCTAATTACCTACGCGCTTTGCATCCACAAATCGTGGATACTTTACATCTTTTACCAAAATTTACATAAAAAATTGGGTTTTTAACCCCAAAACTGACCCATGGGACCCCATCCCAACAGGCCCCCAACACAAAGGTTGTGACTCGCCCTTGAGTCACTCGATTGGTGCTGCGATCTTTCTCTTCTGATGATAGGCCTGGAACTCCTCAGTCAACGTGATGATTGTCTCATTTTAGAAGTGTGTACCTCGATCACTGATCAACACGTTTGGGCAGCCAAATCTAGTTAACACATATTCAAACAAAAACATTTTTTCCATAGCTGCTGTGCAATCCTTAACCAGCTGTGCCTCTACCCATATGGTTAGATACTCCGTCACAGTGATGATATAGTGCGCACCTGTCTTCTTCCCTGGGGGTTGAATTGGCCCAATGAAATAAACTTCCCATTTTTCAAATGGTTATAACGATACCTAAGGATTCAGTGGCAACTCATCCCTCCGCGGATGGTTTGCCCATTCGTTGACATGCATCACATGCCCTACAATATGCTTTAGAATCTTTATGCAGCATAGACCACCATAATCCTGCGTGCAAAATATTTTGTATGGTTTCCTTTCTTGCATAATTTCCTCCCGCAACCCCTCCATGAGCTTCAACGAGGTTGCTATTCCACTCAAAATATAGCACATATTGTCGCAATATCTCATCTACACCAATTTTATACAAATGTTGTGCAATCACTGATAAATCCACTGCATGCACTACTAGTTCCTTCTTTTTCTAACTGGTATACCCTTCCAATGTCATCCATGTAGTCAAAAAGTGGATAATATCTACAAAGTGGTTATCTTCTACACACATCACGAAGAGCTATGCATCGAGCAATCCTTCCTCCAAATTAGTAGGCTCCTCTCCTATTTCGATCCGCGATAGATGGTCAAGTCTTGCATTCAACCTTCATGGCTTCACAATTACCTCAAAGTCATAATCTTGGTATAGCAGCAACCATCGGCATATCTTCCCCCCCCACACAAGCTTATTGACCAGGTATTTCAAGGAAAAATGATCGTGTACATTTTGAAATGTTCGCCCAACAGATAGTGCTTGAAATTTTGAAGCACGTACACCATAGCCAATCATTTTCATTTTTTCATTGAGTAATTCTTCTCGGGCTTCGATAATTTCCTGCTCGTGAAGGATATAGGGTGATCCATCTCTCCTTCACCAGTCTGTATTAGCACTGCTCCCAACGCAATGCAAGAGGCATCAACATGTACATGGAATTCCTTCTTCCAATCGGGGAAGACCAAAATCGGTGCAGTGACCATATTTTCCTTCAAAACATCTAAACTGCGCTAAAATTCTTCATCCCAACAGAACGTAGCATCCTTCTTGAGCATTTTCTCCATGGGCACAGTAATCTGAGCATAAGCCTTGATAAGCTTTCTATAATACCCTATATGCCCGAGCGTTGTGCGCATCTGTTTGACACTTCTTGGGGACTCCAAATTCACTGTCACTTTGATCTTGGCATGGTCCATCATCAGCCATTGCTTGTACACCACATGACCCAACAAGATCCCAAAGGGGACACATAATAGCCACTTCTTCAGATTTAGCGCGATCTGGTATCTGCGGCATGTATCTAGTATTAGGCGCAGACTTTCTACATGGCGCTTTACTAGACCAAACATTGTCTGGTCATCAAAATACACCTCCAAGAATTTACGAATGAACTCCTTAAATGTTGCTATAACTACGCAAGAGAATATCGCAGGCACATTATTGAGTCCAAATGACATTAAAGTATACTAGAAACAACCCCATTCTGTCGCGAAGGTTGTTTTGATCCTATCCTCTGGCGCGATCTTGATTTGACGGTACCCAGAAAATCCATCAGTGAATGAGTATGACTCCTGTCCTCCAATGTTGTTCAATACCTCATCAGTAAATGGTGTCAGAAAAGGATCATGGGCGCAGACATCATTAAGTTTCCTTAGATCTAGACAAATCCTTGTTTCTCCCTTATATTTCTTCTCTTGAACCACCATCGGGCTCACCCAATCAGATTCTTCCACAGGTTCGATGATGCCTGCTTCTAGCATCTTATCCAACTCCAAGAAGACCTTTTCCTTGTATTTGGGATTAAGGCGATAAAGGCTCTGCTTAATAGGCTTCAAATCTAGTTTCAAAGTGATTTTGATCACTCCCAAGTCGCCTATGATGCCCTTCAGGTCTGAAAACTTTGTAGGAAAAAGATCTTGGTACTCACAGAGTAGCTCAACAACTTTATCCACTGTGGAATCATCCTAGTAATCCCTAATCTTTGCAAATTTTGGCTCTGCTTTAGTACCAATGTTCACTTGCTTGGCTTTCAATGGCGAGGTGAAGTCCAGGTTCTCTATTTGCGAACCTTTGACCTCGCGATGGCCTTTTTCCTATGGAATATTAATATTTCTTGGATCTTCATCCTCCCCCCCCCTTAACGATCACATTATATCATTCAATGCATGGCACAACTGGGTGCTCCAATCTAGTTGAACCAACTCCAAAGGTTCTTGCGGAATTCTGAAGATCGATGTCGTAATCTCTTGGAGAGATTCATCAATGCTTTCAAACCCATCTTCAAAACTAAAGGTCATCAAGAACCCTTCCCTTAATATATCCCACTCTGCACTTCCATGGCAGAGCTTCATTTCTAGATACCAATTCATAGGAATTTATCCAAAGTATGACATAATAAGTGCACCCACTCCGGCTGCAGCTCTGTTCCATAAGATTTAGTCCACTTCGCTAAATGATCGCACGGATAATTTCTCCCATCTTATTTCTCAGTCAATCGAAATTTAGGATAACAAAATCGCAACCTCATCATCCTTCTGTAATCTCACCATTCATCAAAGCTACCTTTATGTGTACCCCACCATCATGCGGGCGTAGCACGCAATGCCAAATATAATGCTTGGAAGCGGTGATCCTCAGGGAATTCTTGTTCAAAAGCATCCAAAAACTTATCGACTTCATTTAACCTGTCATAATAGAGTAAATTTCTTACCTCCGATGACACACAACGCAATAATTTATTCATCATGTTGCAGTGCAACGTAGATACTTCATGTAGCCTATTCTGCCAATGCTCCAATTCTTCATCTGAATCCGAGGTACAGGAACTTTCCTGGTCCCATGTAATCCATCCATCAGCTGTTGGATTAATCCAATCTTGATCTCGTGTTGTTATTTTATAGATCTGATCCAAGTCATCATCACTTTCTTCATAGTCACGGATCAATTCAGTATAGCACGGTCCTTTTGCAGGGTCCAATAGTGTTACAAACCGAAGTGATTTTCGTTTGAACGACATTGTTCTCTTCTTCAAGTTGATAAATCCATTCATATCAATGGCCCAATCAATTCCAAGGAGCGCGGGGTATGGATTGTTGTTGTCAATGATCTCTATTACTTCAAAATCATCCAGCGTGCTCGCACCTTCTATATCCACTGTTACTCCATGCAGTCGTCCCATAAGGATGATCTTCTGCTGGTTTTCCATTCTAAGATGGATCGGAGACCACTGTAGCATGGGTTTCCCCATTATCTCCATGTTTTTTTAGGAAAAACGTTTGCGTAAGACCCCATATCTAGAATGACCTGGTCCATCTCATAATCTCTTATCTACGCGATGAGCCTCATCTCATGTCCTATTCTTGCCTTATGTTTTCCAATTTTTCTAACCACGCGATGTCCACCAGGGGCGTTTTCTTTGCCAGAACACTTATTTTTCAATTCCTGTAGTCCTTTCACAGCTTTTTTGTTGCACAATAGCTTCATGCAGGTCTCCAAGAACGTGGTAAGCACATATGGATTAACCTCTGTAGGCATGCTAGTTTCTGGTACTCTGTTCTGGCTCCCTGAGGTGGATGCCTCAATGAAGGTTTTCTTGGCCTCCAAAAATGTTTCCTTCGCGTGCTCCAGATCGAACCCAAATTCTTTTTTTGGGGCCCTGTGGACCCATCCATCCTCTTCAGACTATTTTCCTTATCATCCCCAGTTGTAATCCCACTTCTCAGCACTATATTCACATTCGGATCTTCGTCGAGGGGCTCAACTCTCATCATTTGTAAGTTCTATGTAGGTTGCTAAGGCTGCGCCTTTTTCTCCTGCATCTTAGCGATCAACACAGGGCATTATTCTATACTGTGGTCAAACTGGCTACAGTATTGACATGATGGGTGTGTCTGATTCTGACACTCCCACGTGTAGTTCCCTAGCATCCCACCATTGTAACAAATAACCTGACCATGACCTCTACCAGGCCCTCCTCCTCCTCAGCCTTGTCCTCGTCCCTAATATCCTCCACACGCTCCTCTGACGCCCTACTCTAGAGGTCAAGTTTCTGCTTTCATTCGGTAGGTAGGCGTTCTTTCCATCATCAACTCATAGCTGTGACAATGACGCTCATCATGGCCCACCGATTTGCATAAATCACAGAACAACTGTTGTGGTGTCTGAATGAACTTTTGTAGCAAATGACAATTATTTGTTACATGTTTTCCGACCACTTGGAAGATAATGCACCATAGCGCGGGCCCCACACTCGATCCTGCTCGAGTTTCTTGGCCTCAGGGGAATTGGTCCCCCCTCCCATGTAATATAATTTGCGAAGACATGGCAGTGATATTTATCATGCCCTTGGCTCTTACATTTCAGACACCAAAATTCCTCGCGTACCTCTGGCCTAGCCTCCTTCTCTTTTTTCAAGCTCTGCACTTCCAAGCAGAGCTTCTGCAACTGCGAGTGAATTTGTTGGTCTCCCAAAGTCACGTCCTGAATAGGCGTTTCATGCAATCTCATCACCATTTTCAGGGCTTCTGCCTGAGTTCCTATCTTCTAATGTGATAAAGAAATCCTCAGGTGGGGCAGAAGTGAGGTTATAAACTACTTGCGGTGTTGACCATTTGTGAGTGGCATATTAGCTTCGCGGATCACACATTTCAACCTTTGATCTAATTCCCAAGGCATTTCATCAACCCTCATAGTGATTTCCTTAAATCCGACCACTAGCTGCGAGTCAGACTTAGGCTTACTAAACTCTTTGTTTAAATCATCCTTAGTCTCTGCTAGCGTTGCTATAGGATGATCATCGCAGTACTTAATATACACGTCAGTGTACGATCCTGCAAAGCAGTAACTAATTGCACCTTCTTTATGTTATCATCAGTGATCTGCTGCACGGTCCACATAAAGGTCACAACAAAATAGAATTGATTTGTATCTTCGCTCCCGATACCTTTGAAAATTGGTAGTTTTATTGAGTTTGACATGTTGAACGACGGTTGTGGTGGCGGAGGTGTGGGCCAAGGTGTATGCTGTGGAGGTGAAGGTGGTGGCGGAGTGGATGGATGATGTATCTATGGGAAACCCTGTCTTATCAGCTGGACATCACTCTATGATGAGGCCTGTACCATTCCTTTGTCATCGCTCTAAGGAGGTCCAATCAATGGGCTATATTCAGTACCTGCATTCTCTCGATTTCTAAAGAATTTTCCACTTCGTGTAGCTCCAAACATAAAGGTAATGTCACAACCCGTTTTTCACACAAGAGCATCCTAATCTAAGTATTGATAGATTTTAGATACTTACCTCACGATCCCTTGAATAAGTGTTGCTCTGCTTCACTGTAGCTGACTGAGGTATCAACCATGAACTCTGTAACAAATTCCCCTATAATTCGATCGAGTCGATGGTCAATAGCATGCACGATCTTGTCTTTAGAGGCTTCCAACCTTCACACTAGCTCCAGAGTCCACACTATTGCACCATCAAGCCTCCACCTTCCTTGGTCATCTGCTAACTTAGTTATCCACTCTTATAATTTGATCGGGAAGGTGCAAAAGAAAATTTCATGTATTTCTGTGTACAAATATCTATCCAGCCACTGCTCCTTTGACAAGTGCAGATTCATATTCTCTTTCACCGTGAATTCGTGAATTTTCCTATCCAACCACTTCTCAATTTCCTTCTTGGTCAGATTCCAATGATGCGACATCACACATCTCCTTAGCAGATCTCGGTCCCAAAAACAATACCATTTGTTGGCTTAGTGGGTCCTGACCCGGGTTTAGAGTTAATTACGCCAAACAAAACCCTACACTACTAGCCCTCTTAGCATTAAACCATGTAGCGCAGGCTTAAGTCTCACCCAAAGTAGTATGGGGGGATGCTGAACCAAGTTTGCGCATCCAGAGATCCGTGTGATGTCTTTTATTGGCCTAGATCTGCCTTCATGTGGATCAATAAGCCCCTAGGGATCGGTACTACAACTTCCTTTAAACAGCCTTTAGACCTTCACGAAGGTCTACGATAGGTCTTTGCGGACCCTTAATAGATGAATCATCCACTTCCGTGCACCATAAGATAATCCTATATTTGAGCTCACAGATATCTCTTTAAGTATTTAATAAACACAAAAAAATGTATTATAAACTTCGCGAAGGTACTTAACATGCATTGCATACAGTTAATAAGACTTATCCCATGGAGTTGATCATCAATAGATCATTATTTCATAGAGACATTTGTTCAATCACAACATATATCGCAAACATAAATAACATAAGTAAATAAATAAACATAAGGATTTTTCAACAATATTCTTTATTGATCTTCAATATGGTATTACAGACTCAAAACTACCCTATGCACTCAACTACAGGGGTTCGCACTTTCAGCTGCAGACACTACTCTAAGCCTCTGCGCACTTAGCTACATAGCCTTTCCCTCCTCTATGACTCACTTCTCTGCGCTAAGTTCTATCGACCCATTACATCCATCATCTCTGATCATCATGCCTTAGACTCTCTAAGACACACCTATTTATACAATCCCATGGTCCCCGGACCATGGGTGGATCTTAAAGCCGACTCAAATTTACATAGACAAGGGGCTAAATCCCCTTTTACTCCTAATTACCTACGTGTTCTGCATCCACAAATCATGGAGACTTTACATCTTTTACCAAAATTTACATAAAAACTTGGGTTTTTAACCCCAAAACTAACCCAGGGGACCCCATCCCAACACTCCGACAACACCATATTCCAAGAATATTTAACCGGATTATTAAAATCTTCATCCTCCAACCAGATTTTGTTGAATTTGAAAGGAATAATTAGATGAACATGCTCCGTCCTGTTGGCACCTAATCTTCATGATTGGGTGAATTTTATGTAAATAATTAAATTAGGAATGTGAACAGTCATCGGGAGATGAACTTAACAGTCACTCCCTATTGTATATAACAATGACCTACATATGGAATAATACATGAATCAGTTTTTTTTTTGTGGAGTTACTGTCTGGCCTGACATGGTATCAGAGCCAGCTCCTTTTTTTAGCCTTTATGTCCTTGTAACTCCTGGTCTGCTCCATTGATCCCCATATAATTCAGTAACTGATTATCTGCTTCTGTCTGCCATCGCTACACTCTGTGTACCTGCGCTCTCTATCTGACATTCATCTGACATGGGAATGTTTGCGCTGTCCTTTTACCTGCGCTCTCTGCCTGACATGGGAACGTTTGCACTATCCTTGTACTTGCGTTGGACATGGTATTAAGGCGACGCGCATGGTAATAATTGAACATTGTTTGAACGCTGGTCATTGAACACTGTTGTAATAATTGAACTTTGTTTGAACGCTGGTCATGGTATCTGACATGGTAATAATTGAACGTTGGTCATTGAATGTTGTTTGAACGCTGGACATAGTATCTGACCTGGTATCAGTTTCATATGTTTGAACGATGGAAGTTTCATATATTTGAACGTTGTTATACACATATAGTTTCTTTTTCAATGAAAACACTGTTGTTAATACGCCTGAGAGATATTAACACTACGCGTGAGAGATATTAACACTTGCGTGTGAATATTTGAGACAACATGATATGCCTGCTCATGTTTTGTTAATGAATCTGATATGCATGGTATCATGGTGATAATACCTGAGATGCGTGGAGATGTGCTGACCTTTTCATGCGTGGAGATGACAAGGTATGATGCTGATGTGTGGAGAATCCAGAGACCGATGAAAGTGTAATTTCACTGATTTCATGTCCACGTGATGTACAACAAAGAGAAGACATTGGGGATTTTGGTGTTTTGAAGAATGCTATCGAATGAAAGCTGATAATTTTTCAGGCTTTAAAGATCCGTTCCACACTTACGCTTCTGTATTTTTTTCTCCAAATTGTAAATATTACATCGAACTAATTGACGTATGTGTGTATGCCTCTGCAAATTGGGTGAAATTTCTGTGCACATTTTTTTCACTTTCGACTGAGAGCCTGTGCTTCTGTCCCTACAGTTGGGTCCGATTTGATTTCTGGTGCCATTTTTTTCCGAGGAGTTAAAGAACTTTTACACAGGAGTATTTGCCAAGGTTAACCGCTGTAAATTACAGTTCAAAGAATGCGTTGACCTACATGGTCATGACCATGGTATTTATATATGAAGTTTATATGAAATTTATATAAGATTTATATGGTGAAGTTTTTTATGGTTGATATATATGAAACTTATATGAGGTTTATGTGTTTGGATTTATATAGTGACGGATTTATATGGGTCACATTGTGGATTTGAAATATTCTGAGAATGCCATTTTGAGTACATTTTTACTGTATATTGGCAGAAGTATTTTTTTCTATCAACAATTTTTTTTTACAGAATGCATTCAATCATATCCATGGTAGGAATAGTTCTCACTAGCAAGGAGAACTATCCTGAATGGTCCCGGATGATAAAACACACCCTCATCTTCAATGAATTGTGGAAAGGAGTGTGTGTCAGAGAAGGAGACAATGACCCAGTACAGCCTACCTCAGACAAAGAGCTCGTCATTTGGGAAAACAAGAACAGCAAAGCCTATGCATTAATCGCAACATCTGTAAATGAAGAGGTGAGTCACCATATTTCGTCATATTCAATTGCCTTTGAAGCCTTACAAAAGCTGAAAGAACTCTATGACTCACATTCTGCACTGGAAGTTGTTCAACTCATGATTAAACTCTTCACTCTTGAA
>APFE031713529.1:79258-96075 GCA_000404065.3 Pinus taeda | reverse complement strand
GAATTTTATGTAAATAATTAAATTAGGAATGTGAACAGTCATCGGGAGATGAACTGAACAGTCACTCCCTATTGTATATAACAATGACCTACCTATGGAATAATACACGAATCAGTTTTTGTTTTGTGGAGTTACTGCCTAGCCTGAAATGTCCGCCATTGTAGCACAATGGAAAGTTGATCCAAGATGAAGGTCTTATCAACCCAGGACCTCAGATGACCCAAACTCTCAAACATGTTTTCATGTACCAAGAAGTGGTCGAAACTCTTCCCAATATGGTCCTCCCCTGTCCTGCCATTATGCCAAGTAAGAGAAAGAGGAATGGGGTGGATGTCCATTAGATGATTATCGTCAAAAAGAGTTTGTAGTCTATCAACCAAAGGATCCATGCATATATCCCCCAACACTCCCTCAAGGAAAAAGTGGCATTGAAGTCTCCAACAATTATGAGGGATCTTGGCTTCAATATATCACAAGCCTCCATACGGTACCAAAAAGCAACCCTATCCAAAAAGGAGCATAAATTTTTATAAAATGTATTCTATCAGAATCTCCTCATAAATGTTCTATCAACAAGATGCTAACAAAGAATTACATAGGCTCCCAAAGTGCAGCAGTACCCCTCGAAAGCCCACATGAGTCAACATCCACCATATGCCAATCCAGAAAAATAATCCAAAAATATTCAATAAATTTATGAGAAACCGACATAGTTTCTTGCAGGGAAATAATAAATGGTCAGAACAATTGGAAAATATGTCTAAGTGATAGAAGTTTTGAGGAATCCCCTAGACCCCACATATTCAAGGATAAACAATTCATCATGTGTCCCCGTATAGGGGCACATCCACTCTAAGGGCGCGGGGATCGAAAGAAATCATGGGAACATATCTCAACTCAGATGAGTCCTAAAAATGAAGAGAATTATCCATTAATCTACCTCTAAAGTGCATGTTATCCTTTCCACCTCTTCCTCTAATGGTGATATTGAGGGAAAAATAGGAACTAATGACCCGAGGGGATGTGTGTCCCTTACCCTTGTGGATAGTGAGAGTATCCAAGTCTCTTGTGGTGGGACAACAATAGAAGGAGGGGAAGAAATGTGTAATAACGAGAGTGAGGATCCACCCGGAGGGGGGTCAAGACATGACGACACTACAGAGAGGATAACAAGATGAGAGCGGGTTTATATGATGGTCAATCGAACCAAGGTCCAAGGAGGCACAAAAGAAGGAGGTAGAGAAATCATGTCAGGAGGGATATCATCCCAGGACATATGGGACCACCCCATATGATATCATCGCATGTATGTCTGACTACAACTCAATGTCTCCCCACTTATTCTCGAGTGGCACATGAGCACTCATGGCACAATCATCATCCTCCTCGACTTCTTTCTCCGCCTTTGCTGGCACTTCCTTAGAGTTAGAAGCCTCTCCCTTACTCTTCTTCCTCAGACACTGGTTTGCATAGTGAACTAGTTCCCCACAATGGAAGCACTTGACCTTGGAGAGGTCCTTCTTCATCCTCTTCTCCTACTTCCCCACAAATTCTATAGCCGCATCCTCTTCCTCTTCCTTCTTGATCCAGACTCCTTTGTTGCTACCTACCATCTTGGTTAGTCATCTGATATCTTCTTGATGAAGAGCCACCCACAGTTCTTACCAATTTGGAAGACTCGCCCTACCCAGTATGCTATGGACAAATATCTCCCACTCCTCGGAGACTTCATTAAGTGCGGTCCTCACCATCAACTCCTTATCCGGCGTGGCCCCTATAGAAGTCAGTTGGTCCCAGATCTCCTTCAACTGACTGAGGAAGAGATCTATCTGCTCCCCCTTCTACATCTAGTATGACCTTAGATGATTCTTAAGGAGCATCTTCCTCTGCATGGAAGTATGATGGTACAATGTCTTCAAAGTGTCCCACATCTCCTTTGTCATTTCCTTCTCGAAAATATGTTGGACCACATGATCCTTGGTACCATCAAGGATGATGCACTTTTCCTTAGCCATTTCCTCCTCGTACCTTTCATTAGCTAGCGGGTCAACAGGGATAGCCATTACTCTCAAGGTGAAGCACTTGATACGATGTATATCTAGAATGGAAAAGATCCTAGCCTTCCAGACCACAAAGTTGGACACTTCGTCCAGCCTATCCTGATCCCTCAGCCCATTCACATCCATCTCTCTGCTCTTCTCTGTCGACTCCTTCGAGTCTCTCTACTTCCTGCTTGGAAGTTCTTGGTTCGAATCCTGCCGAGTCTCTCTACTTCCCCTCTAGAAGTTTTGGGTTTGACTCCTCCTGAGTCTATCTACTTCCCATCTGGAAGTTCTCTTCTGGACTCCCTCTGAGTCCCAATTTCCCTCCTAGAAATCCTTCTGCCAATCGTCAAGTTTCCCCTCTTCGATCGTCTATGAAAATGAAATAGTGATCAAGATTTCTTGGCTAGAAATCCATCTCGGCAACAACTCCCTCTATCCTGGTCTTTCCCTATTAGGTATTGTTCTGACCAAAGTACCTCACCAGCTTTTCTCTCGCAAACTGCCCACATCTTCCTCCACCCGAGAAACTGAAGACTGAGCCTCTAGGATCTGCACAATCCTAGCTACAGCAAAGACAACTCGCTCAACCACCGTGTCAACCCTCCTGGTCTCTGCGTGGCTTAGCGTGAGCCTCTCTCTACCCTCCTTAGCCTTTGCGTTGGCCTCTCTCTGGACCGGACTGATGACGCAGTTCCTCTGTCTCAACCCTTCCTCTGTCGCTTCTGCAAGGATCAACCACTTCCACTTGGGACAACTGATTCTACTACAAATTCTCTGCTTAGTTGATGCCTTCAGCTTTCCTGTGATCTGCAACCACGCTCTGATACCATGTTGAATTTTCTAAGTATATCCATTAGAAAATTAATCTGTGTTCTGCTGGTTTATTTCTTCTACTTGTAAATTTTCAACAAGTTATTTAAAACATTTAAATACTGAAATAAACACAATATAGTCACAACATCTACAGATCATTAGCTGAAAGAAAAATAAGCACACAAGTGACATCGTTATTTTTGGACAGATGTCCTCGGAAAAACCCAATGCGGGAAAATAGGTGTAGCTATTCTAAGGGTTTATTTTTACGCAATATTTCCTTGAGTACAACTGGGTGCCTAACCAGCTCACCCAACAGAGAAAAATACACGGCAGTAATACCTCTATATTCGGAAACTGATATTCAGAAAACCTGTCCCACGAAACCCTCTATGGCAACTCTGAAGCTCAGTGCTGGCCCTTCTGGCCTCTGCGTCAGCTTCCTGCTGACCTGCGTCAGCCCCAAGACCCTTTTCGTTAGCCCTCTTAGGCACTGCACAACCTATGGGAGCCTTTGCATCACTCCAGGAGCCTCTGTGTGGATGATGCAATCCCTCCAGCTTCTGCGTTGTCTCTGCTGGGCTCTGCGTGGCCTGAACTAGTTGCTGCTCTCGCTCTCTTTGCTTCTGCGCTAGTCTCTTAGTACTGTCTCTGCCTCTCTTCCTCATACTCACTACCCCTCTCTGTTGATCATTGGTTCAACTTTGCTTAACAACCCCGCTCTATAAAAATGAATGAATGATCACTCTGGTGTATTCTCCAACTGACCCTCAAGCCTCTTCTTATACTTTTCTCGTTGGTCCATCAACGGCCAAGATTAAATCTCTAATCAATGGATAAGATTAGGTTTGGCTTGATCCATGACTTTTGGAACCTTCTAACCTAGTTTTATATTAATACCCATTAATATTTTATTTTTCTAAGTTTAGACTTAGGAACTCCATTAAAAATATTAATTATTTTAATATCTCCCAAACTAGGTACAATCTATCCAAACTATTTCTGGGCCTTGGAGATCTCATGTGCTTTAGCTTCTCCACCAAGTTTCATGGCTAGAACATATCTGATGCTACCCCAAATCAACACTAAGAACCTCCTTGGCCTATCCTTCTTGTAGTTCACCTCAGTGCTTACTAAATTTTGAGAATTTGAAGGGAAGCTTCACCATAGATTAGGCATATAAATTAAAATCAACCAAGATCATTTGAATCACACATAGTTTAATCTTGCATTCATTCATCTAACATTGCTTCATCTTGCATTTGTTGATTTGAGAGCATCTCATTTTACTTATTGCATTATATTACTTTCTCATTGTACTATCTTTTTTAGCATCTCTAAAGTACAAGTTTTATTCGTCTTTCAAGTTATATCTTGTTGCTCATATTTGAATATTGTGCTTTCATCTTGTACTAACCTAGTCTTGCAACATTGCCTATAATGTAACTTGAAGTTTCAATTTCTTATTTTTCAAGTATTGTATCTCTATTTGAGCATTGTTTATAAGGCACTGGTCTCTCACATTTTATCTTATTGAATGCCACATTGACTTAATTGAAACTATCTTTTGATAACTACATTACTCATTAATCATCATACTTTCTAATTACGCCGTAAGGCATTCCCCTCTGAAATGAACTCCCCTCATGTCCACCTGTGGCCACTTTGCCCCGTTAGATTATATGTTAGACGATTGGAAGATGTTTAATCAATCGATCATGCTAAAGTAGTTTAGAAATAGGTTATTAGATTTTAGGGTTTAGTAGGGGAGCCAAGAGAATAGTAGAAGCAGAGTGGAGGTAGCAGCAGGTTCCCATTCCTTTCAATTTGGGTTTGGCTAATGTATCCTAGTCATGGCAGGTTAGGAAGTATATATTCGGGTATATATGCTAACTTGAATTGTTCATGATCATGGAAGCAGGTGCAGGGAAACAGTTTTGAGAGCCCCACACCATGTGTTCTACAATCTCAAACTGGGTTTAATTTTTTTTTCAACATTGTAACTTTCTTGGTGCATATCAGGTTGAATGAAGAGCATGTGGTTGCTATAGTGGACAAGAGTAGTGGATGTCTTCCACAACAACTTGGGATTTCTGGGAGGAGTAGGTCCTATTGTTCAGACATGCATGGTTGAGTTCGATTTCACAATGGATGTCAATATTGGTGGATAATTTATTAGTGTCAAACACATAGCCTAGATGATGAAGACATTGAGGAAACGATGCATCGTCTACAGGGGCAGCGTGGTAGTCACTATGGGAGGGTTGGGTCCTCGTGTCTATAATATTAGTAAGACAACTTTAGTTAGCTTTGTAATGTTAGCATCAGTGGAGTTCTTAGGGTTCGGAAATCACAGTAAAATGATTTGTCTCCACGATGTTTGCACACACCTGGTTCATTATATTCTTTTTCTTGACTATGAACCTGTATCCTTGGATCTGGCAGAGAAAGGGAAAAGATTTATACCTTCCTCACTTTGTTCTTTAAACACTTGGGATGTGGCTCAACCATCTTTTTTTATTGTATCAAAGTATTCTAACTTTATTAGTGGACATTGTTTGATGGTGGATCATGGGAATACGATGATGAACCCCTATGATAATGATCATTCGTAGACCACTCATTCTCCTCTGTTTTGATTTCAATTTGGGCTTAGTTTTAATTTCAGATTGGCAACCTGTAGGTGTATAGTTTTGATTTTGGTTTCCTTTGCATAAATTTTATTTATGCTTGTAAAACTCATTTCTTAGTATCAAACACGTAGCCTAGGTAATGAAGCCATTGAGGAAACAGTTCATCGTCTACAGGGACAACGTGGTAGGCACTATTGGAAGGTTGGATCCTCGTGCCTATACTATTAGTAAGACGACTTTAGTTAGCCTTGTAAAGTTGGCATCAGTGGAGTTACGAGGGTTTGGAAATCACAGTAACATTATTTGTCTTGACAATGTTTTCACACACCTGGTTCAAGCTATTCTTTTGCTTGACTATCAACCTGTGTCTTTGGATCTCACAGAAAAAGGGCAAAGAGTTTTTACCTCCCTCGGTCAGTTCTTTAAACACTTAGGATGTGGCTCAACCATCTTCTTTTATTGTAACATAGTATTCCAACTTTATTAGTGTACATTCTTTGACGTTGGATTATGGGAATATGGTGACGAACCCCTATGGTGATGATCACTGGTTCACCAGTCATTCTCCTTTATTTTGTTTTCAATTTGGGCTTAGTTTTAATTTCAGATTGACAACCTGTAGGTGTCTAGTTTTGATTTTTGTTTCCTTTATAGCTTTGTTTTATTCTTGTCAAACTCTAAGTACTAGGTTTAGTTCTAAACCATTGATTTTAGTGTTTGAAACTATGCAAATTTCTAGGAACATATTAGATAGGCTACGGTTTTGATTTCATCTCAAACTAGGCTTAATTTTTTGTTTCAACATTGCAACTTTTTGGGTGTGTATCAATTTGAATATTGTTTTGATCTCAATCTCCCCACACATAAAGAAGTTTTAGTTTTAATTTTAGTTATGGAAGCTTTTGGATTCATATGATTTGAGATTTTAGATAAATTAGATGGGTTTTTCTACTGTAGTAATCCATGGTTTATATGTAGCTAAATATGATCAGGCTTGAAGGAAAGATGGCAGTCATCATTGTTGCAACCATTGACATTGGAGAGACAACAGGTCATCTCTTTCTAGCACATGGTGCCCAAGACCTGAGAGAAGATGTGAAAAAAACAAAGAGCTGGGAAATAGATTTGAGTTCATCCATTGCAATGTGAAGAATGAAGAGCATGTGACAACCACAATGGACAAGAGCAGTGGATTTCTTCCATCACAATCCAAGCATTCTAGGAGCAGTAGGTCCTATTGATGAGACATGCATGGTTGAGTTCGATTACGCAATGATTGTCAATGTTGGTGGAGCATTTCTTGGTGTCAAACACGTGCCTATGTGATGAATCCAATGAGGAAAGGGTCCCTCATGGTGTGGATGGGAATACATTTGGTGGTTGTTTGATGGAAACAAATAAGGGTTAGAGTGAAGAAATTTCGAGTCCTCAAGCAGAGCCCCAAGGAAAAAGTGAATCAACACAGGGTGTGGATGGTCAACATGCTTTTTCTTATGATGATAGTGACAATACAGGTTTAAACTACATGAAAATAAGGATGGTGTTTCTCTTGAGGAACAACACGCAGCGCGAGATTAGTGATGATCTTTAAGAATTAGAAGAAGTTGGAATCTTTGCAGGGAGGTTATTTCGTAGAAGAGGTTTTGGTCATCAAAGGGCAATGCCTCAAGGAACTGGCGCTACGGTGTTTTTTATACTATTTCTACTTTTTCAAGATTGGCAATGCTTCTTGTGGTAGAAACCTTACAACATTTTGTTGCCTTTGGTGTTATTGCATACATTGTTGTGTGTACACATGAATAGAGTCTCCATCAAACTTTCAGTAATGTCAAGCCTTAGAACTGGTATCTGGAGACTAATATGGCTAGTCATTTTGCACAAACCTTTGCAGGCACTACAATGATTGCTTTTGAGAAATCACTCTTTTGGAAAGTGTTGGAGTTAGAACAAATGGAGAGGTTGTTTTTGTGGTTGTAAATCATGATTGTTGCATTTATCACTGCTTGGAAATATGATTATGTTGTAGATATGTGAATGTCATCCAGGATAGGAGCATTTGTTACCTTGGATTACTTATTTGATGGGTTTGCTTACATCATCTATATTACTGCTTGTTGGGTATCCATTTTGGAGAGCCAATACAAAGGTGCTAAAACATTTTACAGAGGATATTTTTGTATTAGTAAGACAAAGTAAGGACCGAACCCATAGACCCACAAGATGAGGATTTCCTTGAATGAAGAAAAGAGCATTGTAAAGACTTCATATTGAATCTAGAGCCCAACTTATGCGTATGTGAGATGCAGAAATCTAGTGAATTCTTCATTTTTTTTTAATATCTGGTTAGACCATGGCCACTTGAATCTAATTATTGCAATTTGAATCTCAATTTGCAAGTGGAAGCAGACTGTGGATACTTTCCAGGTAAAGTGATAATATTTTCTACTTGTGTTATATCTATGGGAGAACTGCATTTATTATGGAATTGAAATTCATGTCTTATCAACAATAGAAAAAATTCTAAAATGTAGAGGCCAAAATAGCCATGAGTTATATCAATTCAATGACCCATTTCACAGGACTCTATGAATGTTGTTTTGTTGGTTACACAGGATATAGCCAACTTTCAAGGCCAGACTTTATTTGAATCTTTTCAATCCATGTAAAGTTGGTATGCTATGAATGGAGGATGTAATGTAATCAATTTTTCTATTTTTGGAGGAGAAAGAAAAGACAATAGAGGAAAATCTTCCTTAGCCTTAGGTTTCAAAATGACAACTTACCATGAATAAGTTCAACCAAGTTTCCTTTCTTTTGATAATCATAAACAAGAAGCTTCTCTCTTATTCCTTCATAAAATTCTCTGAGAGGGACTATATTTTCATGCCGAAGGCAACCCAAATCCTTAACTATAGACAGAGTTCTTTGCAGCCCTTGCAAGTCCCTTCAACTCCTTTTTAGCCCTTGCAAGTCCCTTCCCAAAGCACAAACAATCCTTCTTCAACTCTTTGCACGACAACTTCATATGTAAAATTATCCCTCAAGTGATGAATTTATTTGTGGGTAGTTGTATTTGGTAGAAAAACACCATTCTTGTTTCCAGCAACGCTGGTGCCGACTATATTTAAAAAATTATTAATAATGTTTTAGTCAAAGAAGCTTTGGGGTTTTTACCAAAACTTTGAACATGGGTTCCAAAAATTCCATTTGTTGAAATTTATATGCATCATTACAATAACTTTATCAATGGCATTGTGGGAATGCTTGACAACTTTATCGTTGTTAGTGTTCATTTTCCTTTCAATTGTGTGTGTCAATTTTCCTTTGAACTGTATTTTAAAAAGCTGGTGATACATATATGGATTTACCTGTAACATCCCTCCCTTAATAATAAATAATAAATAAAAATAAAAAAAAATAATAAATAATAAAAAATATATAATAATGAATAGTATAAATAAACCACCTAATAAATAAAAATAATAAAAATAATAAAAATAATACAAAATAATAAGTAATAATAAAAATAAGAATAATAATAAATAAATCATAATAAAATATAAAAAATAATAAATAAAAAAAATATATATATATTTTAACAAATAAAATAAAAATAAGAAAATTATCAAAAATTAGCATGCCGACACATGGAGGGTGGGCATGTGGCATGCAGACACATGGAGGTGTGCATGTGGTTTCCCATCCAATGTTTTTTTCTATTTAAGGAATGATGAGGATGATGGAAGGGGTCTTGTTCCATCATTCGGAGTTCTGTCTTCATTCTCTTGGGAGAGTATTGAGACTTAGGAATACTGGCAGTAGTCGTTGATTGAGGGCTCGGGGGTGGCCAGTTGTAGCAGAATCCTGCACAATTGAGCCTAAGGTTGGAAGGAGAGTCGTCCCCAAAACCATGTTGCGGTAAGCCTACTTCATGCATAGGTAAGCTCAGGTAAGCACTCTTCATTGTTTAAATTTAATGTTAATAAGTTAATTAGATGTTGATTTTGGGCTGTTACATATGGTATCGGAGCAGGTTTAAGTCTTAGGGCCTATGAGCATTTGTAAATTTTCTTTATTCAATGCATATTTACTACATAGTTATATTTTGATTTGGATTTGGAATTAGATTCGTTTTTCTGCGATTTTAGCATAGATAAAAATATCTATATATTTTTCACTGAATATTGGCTTTCAGTTATTCACTTCCACGCATGCCCAATTCATAATTCTTAGAGCTACGCTGCAAGGGTTGAGGTCATAATTTTTGTTTTAGAACCCAATAACGCTGGTCTTTGTAGTAATTTCAAACCATTTTTAAATAAGGTTTCAATATCATTTTCGGCTCAAAAGAATAAACCATTTCTATGCTTGCGGTTTACACATTTTTGGAAAATATAGACCTAGATTGTTCTCTATCAGCTTTTTCGACGGGGTTTGAGTGAATTACGTGCTGGCTTCGCCTCTAAAGTTTGGATGTTCAGCTTATGATTTCTTTACCGTGAACTCTCGATATCACTGCCAATTTTCTCCAATATTGGTTGGTCTTTCAATAAATATTTCCATGGACTCCTGCAAGGGACCTAAGCGATTGTTGGAACTGGAGTCAAGTCCTTCAGGTCAACAAAAATTACAGCCGATCTCTAAGTAAATTCATTTACAAAGTTGGAGTAAATTCATTTCCGCCTTGTGTTTGTCCTTTCTTATGATTTGATGGACAGGAACCGCCAAGGGGAGAGTTGTTATGTTCCCATGCGCTCCTGTTGCTGCTGCTACCCAATGCCTTGTTGGGCTATTCTCTTTCACTGCTGCAGATTGCTTGCTGGTACTCTGTTTATTTCCTCTGTCCTCTGTTTATTTAACTTTTGTGTAATTTATCGTTAATGTAAATTTGATGTTCTCATAAAGTCTCTATTATATTTTCTTTAATTAGTTTAGCTTTCCGTCCTTGTTGATATCGACACCTCTAACAATCAGTAAGTGTTATTGTTTATAAATTTTCCGCAATGTCATTTTGAAATTCCCTATTTCTCTTATGAGTTTCGCTTAGAAATTTGTACGCTTTCACAAGATGATCTGTAGACATGCCAAGGCACTGGCTCCAACTAATCAAATTTGTATTGACGATGGATGCCATGGGAACAAACCTTTAAGTGCATTCAATCTAAGTGATATCACTTTGATATTTTTATTTCCGTGTGATTAACTTTATATTAGTTTATTTAAGGGTTTTCCCCTAATTTGCATTGTCTCTGATATAGTTAATGTCGAGCCTCTGGTCACGCCACCAGTGAAAGGAATTGGCGGTTCCTCCTGAATATTAAAGGGAAGATTCAGTTCTTTTTATTGTGATTCGATTTGTAACAAAGTCTAGGTTATTTATTTAGCTAGATTTCCCATTTCTGTAACCTCAAATTCTCATTACTGAGACTTATGGCTATGCTATTTAAGGTCGTTGACATAATTTATTTCTTTGATTAATGTTGAGTTTTCTTTCTGCTACGAAGGAATATTCTTGCCCATGACATGGTTGGGTGCCCGGTAACTCTTGTCTGGTAGATTGTGCAATTGGGATGAGGAGCAATCTATCCATTTCTCCCTTGTTCCTTCTATCAAACGAGTGAGACAGTGGTTTGATTCGCCTTCATATGTTCCTTACACATCATCACAAACTTTCCCTTTCTTCCTTCGATGAGGGTACCTTCTCATTAAAAATGCAATTTCCATGGACTATCCAATTAATTCCCTCGTCCTTCTCTTGATTGTTGATTGGCTTCTCATTGTTGCAATGAGACCCTATATCGCTTTTGTGTTGCAGTCTGCATCATTATTTTGAGTCAATGCAATTTGGTTTTAAATAATTAAGCTTATTTACCCTGGAAACCCCAATGTGGGGAAAATCAGTAAAGTTTGGGCTTCTAGTTAGCTTGGAAATTTCAATTACAGTAAGTGTACACTTCAAAAAAAAAAAATTATACAGGTACAACATGTGTATAGAGCCTTCGATGGGTTTTCAGGCACTTATCCACATAGCAGTAAGTGACATAAATCGTTGATGTTAGATGTCTATCCGAGATTAAAGGTGAGCTAAGATTTCGATTTTGGCTGTCAATTTTTTTTTTTAGATTTGTTTTACGGTCTCACATCACATCACATCTGGACAGATATTCAATGCAGACCATGGGAATATCAATGCATGAAACTGGGTGAAATTGAACAGTTTTACTGAATATTGAACATAGGAATATCAATGCATGCAAAGTGAGTGAATATTGAACAATTTTATTGTGGATATTCAATGCATTTAATGTCGGCAAACATTGTGTTAACGCTGGCTTGTTTTACTCTTCAATGTGGGTAATGTTCCTCTCATGTTTGTAAAGGGCATCTATATTATGATTGTTTTCAAAATTTCAAAATCATTCCTATTTGGTTGCAGATTTAGATATGTAATAGGTAGGGAGTAAAGTCAACTTTCTATTACTTAGATATTAAATTGAATTGGTTGTTTTTAACCATATCCAAAAACTGAGAGAGATGTTATATAATTAGAATAATATATTCTCATTTCGATCATTATGTTGTCAAGATTGGAAATTCCAAGTTGCAGAAGCTAGTGTTTCAGTGATGGAACTCTTCAGTCTTCAGAAACTTGTGAGGTACTTTTCCTTTGATGCATGTGTCTGGATAGACCTTCAATATTGCCAAAGGTACTTGCCTTTTATCATTTTTTTTTTCTTCAGATTTCTTCACTTATTATGATAAAGGATACTGAAGGTTGGTTCCTTTTAAATAAGTGACCGCAGAAGTATTAACATTACATGAATTGGGATCTTTGTTCTTTTCTCCATTTTGGAGCAGCATTAATGGTAATGTCAAACATTTGAAATCTGTTTGCAATGTGCATTAATATTGTTCGGTGATTTGGAAATAATGGCCTTAAATAAAGGATGTGAAGTGTAGAACTCGTATATAGTGTTAGGTACTCTGTGGAATGACATATCAAGGGAAAAATCATTTGAATAAATTAGATATCTTGCACTGGAAAGTCATGGTATGAATAGGATCAAATTCGTCTATTTTGAGTGACCCTTTTAGATGTAACTAAAGGTGTTTCATTTTTGTGGCAAGGTCGTGACTTATGTTTTTAAATATTTAAACTGTCTTTGTATATTTGAAATGGTTAGCTTTTATGCTTACCTTTGTGGGTTTGGATATGAAATTTGAGTGGCAATCATAGATCATGAGAGATTTACAAATGTGAAATATATATGCAGGCATATGCTTATAGTAAACTGTTTTATTTATTGAACTTGCTTCCTCATAATAGGCAGTCCACATCCTTTGGACTAGATGATTAAGGAAAACAATGCTAGAATTAATCGGTAATGTTGACGGAACAAGGCATTATAGCAAGTTACTCTACAACTGTTGCATTTACTTTTGAAGCTACCAAAGTTAATTCATACCAACATCAATAATACAACTGATCAATGAGAATCCCAATGTCACCTATAATCTGTCACTGAGAATTCCAATGACCATATTTGATTTAAAAGAAGAAAATGAGAGTTTTCAGAAAAAAAATAATTATAAAATTGCTCCTCATTTGAGCTAACTCCTCCATTAGTTCTGTGGTAATTTGTAAAGCATATGTTTGAGAAGTCGCTGGGGATCACCTATCCTGCCAGATTCTTCAGCTAGATATGCCACTCACATTTTTTGTTAAATGTAAAACATTTGCTGTATTCTCGTTAATATTGTGTCAGTGCAAAGAATGGTTGCAATTCCCATCCTGAAAATATAAATGGGATCCAGGGACAGGAAGCATTTCTCTAGTAGCAAAACATGATCCATTGATTCTGTCCGTGAGGGTACCAATTCCGTTCTTTGTTCTCAAAGCCTATATGAGACTCAATTCCCCTGACAGATCCACCTGTCCACAATTCAAGCTGTCTTTTGAACTCAAGATAACAAGCATTCATTTACCCTGTTCTAATGGATCAAACGGGCTACTGATAGCAAAAGGATTTCCAGCATTACCTTGTTTATGATAATCTTACATCATTGGGTATTATTTTTCATTCACTGTATGTTCATGTAACCTAAATCAGAGCTTTTCGAAGCATGCACTTTGCATTTCTGATACAATTCGATCTCTAACTTTGTGTTTATTCTGCTAATGCTGTTATTCGACCATGTAATTGAAGGGCTTTGGTGCCCTCCAAAGACTTATCTGTGCTGTAACTTGTTTAAATTGGGTAGTTTTGACAACCTTTACTTCTATGAAACTTTTGAGTGTCTTCTGCAGAGCAGGTTTGAGGAAGTCAAATTCGTTTTTGCTCTGAAATTCTGAAGCCTTCAGGGTAAGTTTCAGAAATATTGTGACACTCGTTATTTCTAATCAAATAGTCTTTAAGTAGTTATGGTTTAAATGAGCTACCATATAATTTTGTTTTCTGTTAGTATATGGTCTCTCTGTATTGGGGCTAAATGAAATACTGTAAAGGCAATTTTTTCTGTTGTAACTTTGTAGTGATGTTTCATCATTTGCTTAAGTTTGTTTTTTTTTTCATGTTGCTGTATAAAGCTTTAGTTTTCATTCCAGGTTTGCTTATCTAGTCATGTTTTGGTAGCATAAGTTACGTCTTTTGACTTCTTGCCAAACATTATAATGGTTACTTTTTGAGTTTGCTTTGCGAGTATAACTCTATAATATTGGCACAGAATTTAGATGAGAGAGTTGTAACGTTGTTTGGCGAATATGATTGAGGCACGACAATCAAGTAAGCTTCAGGGAGTCTCGTTAAATCTCGGTGTATAATTTTGATTTAACCAAACAATTCAGGCCAGCATAAGCTCCATTGACCAACATTTCAGAATTTGGACCGATTTGTGAAGGAAATTGGAGCCAAACTATCAAGACCGTAATGTGTTGTGCATGTACTCTGTAAGTTTGATTTCAAATGTAAAGAGATCCTCCATTCAAAGCAAGCCCCATTGAAGTTGAGGGCATAAAAATAACGATATTAATAAAAAGGGATGAGTTATAAAGCATGTCGATGTTGTTTGTAGATTTATGGTGATAACGGTCGGGATTGGAGAAAGCATCCGAGTTAGAGGTCTGCAATTTTTTGTGATACTGCCAATGTCGAGGTTGGATCCATGGTCGTTTCAAAAATTTATATAAGTGATAGTCAAGTCATCTTTGACTAGAAATGTCAATAGTTTTAACAGTCGGTCTAACAGCCAATCAGCATGCTCCCAAAGAAATATAACACCCTAACCTCCAACGAATTGGTCGCGGTTAGAACTAGTAAGTGTTGAGGAAGTGAGGAAGTCAGCATTGTGAGTGACCAGTGGAAGAGATTGGATAAATCGTCCAAATAAAAAGAATTAAGGTTCGACTTCCCAACCTCCTTAAGTGCGACCTAGGCAAGTTGGATTTCAACCTTTAATCAAAAAAAAAAAAAAAAATTGTGAAGAGAATTACGCTTTTAATGGGAGAGCAAGGGGTCTAGGCTCCTCGTAAAAATAAAACATAAAAGAGAAAAAGGTCACACACCATATGTCATCTGACATAGAAAGGTGAAGAGAATCGGGTTAAAATAAAAATGTGGTTCCGCACAATAAGAATCGGGTTTTATTTTATTAGAATGTGTCTACATAGTGTGGAGGTTGGAAAATGTTAAATACTCTTTAATAGAATTTTAAATTTACCGTGGAGTTGTCGTTGATACAATAAAATAATTCGACCATTTAGAGAAGAAGTTGAAGGAAGGGATACTTTCTTCTTTTTGGTTTTACAATATTGAGAAGGAAAGAAGCATCCTCGGTAGTATAGCAAGCTATCAAAGGGGCTTACTATCATTATGATATTAGAGCCCTACGAATCAGAGCAAGAAAACAAAGCCAGTTGTAGATTGAGAAAGATTACATTACGAGGATAATTTTGGTAAAGGTTTTTTGGTAGAAGAACAAGTTGGTGGATTTTAAAGCTAGTGAAGAGAAGGCACTGGACCAAATAGGTAATTATTTCTCCATTTATTTTAATGGTGATTGAGGATTTGATAATTTTGTAAGATAGGGTTGAGAAAGTAAAGCACAAAGGTAAATATAGAGGATACAAGGGTAGAAGATACTTTTAAGAGAGATAGAGATATCAGAGTAAAGAGAAACTCTAATAAAAGGATTATAGGAAGCTAGGAGGAAATGGCAGAAATACGAGAGCCTTTATGTCGAAACAAGGCTGCCATGGATGAAAAGTATGGATACCCATATTCCAATTCCCCTAAAGAGGAAGAACAAGTCCAACGTACAGGTTACATGTTTGAAGTTTGAACGGTTAAGAGGTCATATGTTCGAATTCAGAGTATGTTCACTTCCATAAATTAAACAGTTTAATTTCTATGTTAAAATCTTTTTGCATTATTTTATATAAGATCATAAACTTATCTCATTAAAAAAAATCATATGCAAATTCTTCTCTTTTTTTAATGAGAGTTATGGTCTAATTGAGAGTGTTGATGGATTTAATGGTTAATATGTGTTTTCATCTGAAAAATCCCATTTTTGAATTGTTAGTCACATGTTTAAATTCGGAGATATAGAATATATTCACTTCCATAAATTAAACCGTTTAATTCTGGTGTCACAAACAAAGGGCACTTCTGCACAGGGATTTGATGTTTACTCTATGTAATCAAAGAACATTGTTGATTATGCAATGTGATATATATCTTTAGGCCACTCTGCACATGGATTTGACTATTTACTCTATGCAATTAAAGAACATTGTAGTGTTGATTATGCACTGTTGGCACTTAAGGAAATTTGAAGGTCTTCTTGATTATGTTAGACATCTCCTAAGTTGAATGATCATTGGGATTTTCTTACTTGAATAAGAAGCATTGCTTGCATTTTCTATTATCACTGTTATCTTGAGCACCTAGGCAAAGCATTTGTCATGTTTTGCATGTCTTGAAAAGTTAAGGGCATTGAGTATTCTTGTTACATTGCATAAAAGAATCATTGGCTAATTGTTGAAAGGATAAGCGCTCGAGTTATCATTTGACTTATGGTTCAGGTTTTAAGTGGATATCTATTTTCTGAATTTTAAGTTAGTGCATTATTGTGGAGAGCATTCATCTCAGGGAAATTTTATCTTGTGGCTATCCTCCTATTCTTATAACTGAGACCGTCTCTTGAATATATTCTATGGCTTAGTTTTCTTCTGATGGAATTCCACTGTCCAAATGTGTTGATGGATTCTCTTATAGTGGGTTTTGAAGAAGTTGGTTTTACTGGGATAAAGATGCTTCTTGATGTC